>CM076576.1:493260033-493513888 GCA_034641835.2 Pinus albicaulis
AGCCCTGTTTGTCTTGTGGTTGTTATCTGTGATGTATTACGATCTACTACTAAATTGACATATCCCTGTCGTAAGATTTTGTTCCACATTAATACTAGCTCTATTCTTACCATATGTTTGTTTGAATAATCCCACATGGACAACTAGTTAAGACAAAGGAGGCCTATGATGCATCACCCACAACAAAAGCCTTCCTAATGCAGAAGTTGGCTTTGGGGTGCAAGTCCCCAGGTTGATGTCATAGCATCCTTCCTCACTCTAGTACTGACAGCACTATTGATAATGGTGCTATGCCTTGTGGATCCTATTTGGCTTGTGGCTCTTCTATATGTGATCTATTACAAATTTACAAGCTATCACTAAACTGGAATTCCTTTTGATG
Source organism: Pinus albicaulis (assembly GCA_034641835.2). Taxonomy (NCBI): domain Eukaryota; kingdom Viridiplantae; phylum Streptophyta; class Pinopsida; order Pinales; family Pinaceae; genus Pinus; species Pinus albicaulis. The sequence goes on from CM076576.1 coordinate 493,260,416, forward strand.
GGATTTTGTTCCACATTACTATTACTCTACTCCTGTCATATGCATGGAGAGCAATTGTACTATGAACATAAAGAAATATTGTGATAACGATAAAATGCCAATGGATGCAACTAGGCAGAATAAGAAGCAAAACAGTGCCAAAGAGGCAAGCCACAAAACAGTACAGGACATTGAGCAAAATTGGAAGCAAAATGGAGTCAACGGTTTGACAAAAAACATCAAGCGGGAAGCATCTTGAGCAGAAGAAAATGAGATAGAGTAACAGCATAAAGATGCAATAGATAGAAGCACAAAGGGGAATTTAGCATAAGATGAAGCAAAAGATTAAAATGCTGAGAAACCTTTGGATAGAACCTTTTCCTCGCCAAACTTAAGGGCCAAGATGATGCCAATTAGGAACTGCAAAAACATAAATATTGTTATTGATGATTCCAAAAGTTAAAAAAAAAGGCAGTCTAATCTTCTGCTGTCTTTTTCTGGATCAGACAAAAATAAGATATTTTCCTGGATTAGACAATATTAAGGTGAATAAGAACTCCACTTTTCCAGTGGAGCTGGTTATCCAGATTACAGAAGGGGTTTGGATTTTAGAACTCTGGAAAAAATGAATAAAAAGAGCCCTCCCTCTCTGTTATCCTTTCTCTTACCTGACATATTATCATCTGAATGCCACCACTAAGCAGCCAGGCTCTTCTCCCCAGCCTGTCCACAGTGACAATCGATACCACGGTGGAAGCTGCAAGAACAGCTCCAATCATTACAGACGAATACAAGGAAGCATTTGCACCAAAGCCCAAACCGCGGAAAAGAACAGGGGCATAGAACAATATGGAATTGATTCCAGTCATGATCTGAAACATGGGCATGTAGATGGCCATCACTAGCTGTGGCCGATTCCTCTTCTCAAAAATATTTCTGAATGGATGCTTGTGTGCTTTAGTTGTTTCACTTGCAATCACCATATCTCCGTACTCTGTTTCTACATTCTTGGTGCCCCTGATTTTCTCCAGCATTTCTCCAGCACAGCATGGCCTTCCTCCAGATGGCCTCATTCTATCAGACTATTGGGGGTCTCAGGAAGGAAGATCCCTCCAACATTCATCAAAAGTGCAGGAGCGGTAGCCAAACCCAGAGTCCAAGATAGATGCCATCCCCATGTTTTCATTTTCTGAGCCCTGTAATTAACCATATTTGCTGCAAAGATCCCGAGTGTTGTGAAAAACTGAAACATTATATGAAGTCCTCTGCGGAAAGATTGAGGAGAAATATGATTTGTTCATTGTGCAATTTTGGATGCAAGAATATGATAGTAGGTGCAACTATATACATATAATTCTGACATTTAAAAAAATGAACTTATGCAAAAAATTTGCATTTTCATAGCTACCTACCATTATGACAAGGAATTTCCAATCTTTTAACATAAGCAAATAAGTCCAAACTTCCACACTGTCAAACTCAAATTCCAACATTATAAAATAATTTAGAGAAGTTCCACCATGCTACATCAATCGGAAGGAATGTCAAGGCCAAGTAATAGCATCCTGTCCCTCCAGCACAAACATCCCTAGTGGTATCGTTATGTTCCTTGTAAGCCCCGTTTGTCTTCAGGGTTGTTATCTCGTGGATGGGATATCTACTACTAAATCGACATATCCCCGTTGTAAGATTTGCTCGATTAATACTAGCTCTATTCTTACCATATGTTTGTTTGAATAAAACCACATGGACAACTAGTTAAGACAAAGGAGGCCTATGATGCATCACCCCCGACAAAAGCCTTCCTAATGCAGAAGTTGGCTTTGGGGTGCCAGTCCCCAGGTTGATGTCATAGCATTCCTCCTCACTCTAGTACCGACAAGACTATCGATAATGGTGCTATGCCTTGTGGATCCTATTTGGCTTGTGGCTCTTCTATATGTGATCTATTAGCAAATTTACAAGCTTTCAGTCACTAAACCGGAATTCCTTTTTGGTGGGATTTTGTTCCACATTACTATTACTCTACCCCTGTCATATGCATGGAGAGCAATTGTACTATGAACATAAAGAAATATTGTGAGAATGATAAAATGCCAATGGATGCAACTAGGCAGAATAAGAAGCAAAACAGTGCCAAAGAGGCAAGCCACAAAACAGTACAGGACATTGAGCAAAATTGGAAGCAAAATGGAGTCAACGGTTTGACAAAAAACATCAAGTGGGAAGCATCTTGAGCAGAAGAAAATGAGACAGAGTAACAGCATAAAGATGCAATAGATAGAAGCACAGAGGGGAATTTAGCATAAGATGAAGCAAAATATTAAAATGCTGAGAAACCTTTGGATAGAACCTTTTCCTCGCCAAACTTCAGGGCCAAGATGATGCCAATTAGGAACTGCAAAAACATAAATATTGTTATTGATGATTCCAAAAGTTAAAAAAAAAAGGCAGTCTAATCTTCTGCTGTCTTTTTCTGGATCAGACAAAAATAAGATATTTTCCTGGATTAGACAATATTAAGGTGAATGAGAACTCCACTTTTCCAGTGGAGCTGGTTATCCAAATTACAGAAGGGGTTTGGATTTTAGAACTCTGGAAAAAATGAATAAAAAGAGCCCTCCCTCTCTGTTATCCTTTCTCTTACCTGACATATTATCATCTGAATGCCACCACTAAGCAGCCAGGCTCTTCTCCCCAGCCTGTCCACAGTGACAATCAATACCACGGTGGAAGCTGCAAGAACAGCTCCAATCATTACAGACGAATACAAGGAAGCATTTGCACCAAAGCCCAAACCGCGGAAAAGAACAGGGGCATAGAACAATATGGAATTGATTCCAGTCATGATCTGAAACATGGGCATGCAGATGGCCATCACTAGCTGTGGCCTATTCCTCTTCTCAAAAATATTTCTGAATGGATGCTTGTGTGCTTTAGCCGTTTCACTTGCAATCACCATATCTCCGTACTCTGTTTCTACATTCTTGGTGCCCCTGATTTTCTCCAGCACAGCATGGCCTTCCTCCAGATGGCCTCGTTCTATCAGACTATTGGGGGTCTCAGGAAGGGAGATCCCTCCAACATTCATCAAAAGTGCAGGAGCGGCAGCCAAACCCAGAGTCCAAGATAGACATCATCCCCATGTTTTCATTTTCTGAGCCCTGTAATTAACCATATTTGCTACAAAGATCCCGAGTGTTGTGAAAAACTGAAACATTATATGAAGTCCTCCGCGGAAAGATTGAGGAGAAATATGATTTGTTCATTGTGCAATTTTGGATGCAAGAATATGATAGTAGGTGCAACTATATACATATAATTCTGACATTTAAAAAAATGAACTTATGCAAAAAATTTGCATTTTCACAACTGCCTACCATTATGACAAGGAATTTCCAATCTTTTAACATAAGCAAATAAGTCCAAACTTCCACACTGTCAAACTCAAATTCCAACATTATCAAACAATTGAGAGAAGTTCCACCATGCTACATCAATCGGAAGGAATGTCAAGGCAAAGTAATAGCATCCTGTCCCTCCAGCACAAACATCCCTAGTGGTATCAGTGGTGTTCCTTGTAAGCCATGTTTGTCTTGTGGTTGTTATCTGTGATGTATTACGATCTACTACTAAATTGACATATCCCTGTCGTAAGATTTTGTTCCACATTAATACTAGCTCTATTCTTACCATATGTTTGTTTGAATAATCCCACATGGACAACTAGTTAAGACAAAGGACGCCTATGATGCATCACCCACAACAAAAGCCTTCCTAATGCAGAAGTGGGCTTTGGGGTGCAAGTCCCCAGGTTTATGTCATAGCATCCTCCCTCACTCTAGTACTGACAGCACTATTGATAATGGTGCTATGCCTTGTGGATCCTATTTGGCTTGTGGCTCTTCTATATGTGATCTATTACAAAATTTACAAGCTATCACTAAAGTGGCATTCCTTTTGGTGGGATTTTGTTCCACATTACTATTACTCTACTGCTGTCATATGCATGGAGATGGGGTTTGTGTATTGTGTATAAACCCCTACATGAATAACCTTGGCGAGACAAAAGATGGTTTGGGAGCTAGCTTTAAGGCGCAAGTCTCTGGGTTTAACGTGATTGAATGCATCTTTGCTCAATCTGGCACTGCCATCACTTGTATCATGCCTTCTAGACCCTGTTAAGACTATGGTTGTTATCTGTGTGATGACTAAAGTGGCATGATCCATATGGTGGGATTTTGTTCCAATTTTAAATGTTAACTTACTCCTGTACTGTTCATTTTAGTCCTACAAATCCCGATTAACACAAACTTTACTCCACTAACTTTTAATGCTAACTTTACTCCTACTAACTTTTAATGCTAACTTTACTCCTAACTTTTATTAATTTACTTTGCATATTTATGTTACAGCTCCATTTTACAGTCACCCATGGCCACAGCCATTTCCTAACTTGTTATCGTTTCACTTGCATGTTGTTCATCACTTTGCAGCATAATGCAATATGTTGCCTTCTCTTGATCACTAGTTGCCTAAGTTCTCCTTAGAATCAACCAAATTAGAATGGTCCCAAACAATAATTCTAACCCACGACCAATATAGCTAGTTCAAGTCAAAAAGGTAGAATCATCAACTTTAGACTAACATAACTCAGATGAGTGAAACAGAGAAGAACCACCTTCGTCTGTGCTCACATGCACCATCAGAGCTTCAGTGCATGTCCATGAGCTTTTGCAAACAATTTAGAAGGCTGAGAAACTTATCCGTCATTGAACTGCAGCAGGCGGTGCTACGAACAACAAAAGGAAATAACTTCGATTACACCTCTTTTACAAAAAATAGCAAATGAAATTTCTAGCTTCTGTAGAATCACCCAAAACAAAGCACCATTTTTGCGGCCTCTGGAAAAATATTTCACATCAGACTTGTAAAACTCGTGAAGAAACAAGAAGAAATATTATTAATTGGGCACATGGAACTGGGATGAAAATTCCTATCACGTTGCAATTGGGAAGCATCAAAAGACACTTGACAAGAAATTATCCATGATATGCATATAACTATAATTTTTATACAGCAATATTTCTATTTGGGAACCTGTGGATGTACTCACCCATACAAGGGAAATAAAGAGAAAAAGACCACCTAGCTGGTTGTAAATTCTTCAATGACCGAAAGGTGAATACAAGATCCTTCCTTTGAGCACATGAGACAACCATCCAGAGAGATAACAAAGATTGAAAGAACTCCACTTGGCCAAATTCTTCAATGCCTGAAAAATAAGCGTTCAAATCAATAAGGATTTCTTACCCTCCTTGCAAAATAGTATGTACAAAAACCCATTACAGTTGGTGAGATCTTTTAGTGCCCTTTCTTTGACAGTCAGTGAGGCTATGATGTTAATCTATGCTACATGTGAAATATTGCCAAATTTCTACACTGCAACCTTGCTAAAACTCTTGCAGAAAATAGATCCTCGCTTAATAACACACTATCCATCCTCATTGTCATAATCATCTTCATCCTGATCAACAATTATATCTGAGTGCACATGAAACTGTATTGAATCTAGGGCTACATTATCTACATCAAAATGAGACCAATTAGGATATTGCTCTTCCTGTTTAATAGGAGGTTGCACAATTGGAACATCACTAAGGAAATTCATTAGCCTCTTTAACAACATGCACATTTGCAATGTCACTAGGATCGTGTTCCAGTTTGACAGAAGTTTGCATTGGCATGCTTGCAACAGCCCCACTCTCATCCAGCTCCATGTTAAGATCAAAGTCTCTTACCACAGGAGTGCTCCCCAAATTCACTGCTACCTTGGTCTCTCTTGTCTCAGTGTTAACATCAGTAAAAATTTCTGAAACTTTCTCCTGTTGCTCACTGTGCTCAGATGACAAATCTAGGTCTTCATCCTCAAAATTCTCAACTGTAATGCCATTTCTCCCACTTGACCCACCTCTTGATCCTCTGCCTCTACCTTTTCTTCCCCGTCCTCGTCCGCTTCCATGGTGTGCACCCTATTTTAGAAAAGGCCAAATAGCTAGAAATTATTGTTTCAGAACCCAGAGCAAATTGAGAATATAGAAGCATAGAAAAGACAAATAGCAACACATATGGATAACTCCATTCCTTGCAAAGAACAACTGTTTTATAAAAATAGTAAGTAGGTCATTACCATCCTGGCCCTCTTAACTTCATCCTCATCACTCTCATTTTCATCTCCTTAGTGAGATTTTCTGAAGCAAATGAAAACGCATAATCATTACAAGAAAAGGTAAAGTATATCTGATCTCTTATAATTTTTCAAAATGTGCAAATTTTCCTAGACCTCTTTGCAATCACCAGGAAGAAAATATCTATATTTGCCTCCTCCACCCACCATTCCTCTCTTCACCAGTAGCAGCATCTGAACCCCCCATGTCTGGGACCTTGTTCACTATCTCTCGTAAGAAATCAAAAACAGTGTACCTGTGCACACATTGTTTCCTGCCAACCATTAACAAAAAAAGAAAAATATTAGTATATATACATAGTATAAACCATATTTTAACAGAATCTGTAGCCAATAGCTTAAAAGGATTTATCAACTTATTTATAGAATGTGACTAGTAAACCACAAAAAGAAGCTATGCACAATCATGGTTTACGGAAAAATAAAATAGACAGATCCTCGCAGGAATAAAATGCAGTGAAGTCTTCTTTGTTTGCCTTGAAAGCAAGGTAGAAAACCTTGCAGACTACTTTCGGCACTTATCAACATAGCAAGACAATATATCAACATGGGGATAAGAAACTTACAAATGTGAAGCACTCACAGTCTTAGCACCCCTCTGAAGAGTTATTTCGTATGTTCGATCACAGAGGTCTTGTAAAAATAGCTCCAAATATTTTGCTGCAAAAGACAGATAGGTAGATGAAATATATTTAGCATACCACAGAGAAAGCATTCTGACCAATTCAAAATATAATATTAGTCCTGATCAATTCAAAATAAAACAAAAAGAACAGACTCAATAAAGATAACCATTTACAAAACAAAACTCTATAAATATGATAAGAAGCCTTTTTGTGGATGTTATTTATATGAATCGGGCAACTTTTGATTTCCCTAGCTCTAATATCAAGCCCCTGAATATCAAATATTTATTTTCTGCAGCATATCACAATATCTTGAATCTCACACACATAACTAACAGTATGTAACTATGGCAAACTGTAGTAAGTGCTGATAGTTAAAACTTAAGACAGATGTAGCATACCTTGCATCATTAGAATATTTGGTAAACTATATCTACCATTTGTTTCTTAAGTTACTAATGCGTGTAAAAATAACTTGGAAATTAATGTCCCCTTGGCCTTGTTCCCAAAATGTCTCCATAGATATGGTAACTTGGATAATCTAGAAATCCTTTTTATTTCTTGTACTCTTTAAATGCTTAGTCTAATATTTGATGAATTGCCTGCAAGTTGCATGTATTTAAAGTTTTAAATCTATTAGTCTTTAGATGATGAAATAATACAATAAACCTTATGCAAACTTGCATACCATACTTTGGCATGTAAAAGAGCATCTAGCAGCTGTAGTGTTTCTCTGCTACAGAACAATAAACAAAGCACTAACCAAATATGTCTTTAATTAATGTGGAATAAAACTCTCATCGAGGGATCTGCAACTATCGTTTAGTAAGCTTTAATTTAAGAAGGCATCACAAAGACAACCACAAGCAAGAAACCTACAAATCACAAAGCCATTTCTAAAAAATGTTAATACCAGAACGAGCGAGGATGATATCATGGAAACGCAGGGACTTGCACCCCAAGGATAGCTTCCAAAACGGAAAAGTTTTGGTACATGAATCCCCCATATCTTAAATTTGTTGTCAAAGTGGGATTATTAAGCATCAAATTCTTATTTATTTCTGGATTTATTGTCAAAGTGGGATTATTAAGCATCACAAATTAAATGACAACAGGTATGGAGCATCAAACTAACAAGATCATAATTGCTAAAACTAATAAAGTGTTTCCAAAGATGAATTTTGAAACATAAATTCTATCACTTCATTATGCATAATACAATACAAGGAAGCAGGTGAGTAATACAGGGCAGGATGGGTTGTTGAAAAATCACTAAAGACACTTTGATGGCATACATGATACAACCAATACAGAATGTGTATTACTCAGAGTGTGTATATCTTGTTGGGAAGATTTCTTCATCGCCATCATTAGAGTGTTACTGCAATCGCATCAAATTCTTATTTATTTCTGGATTTATTGTCAAAGTGGGATTATTAAGCATCACAAATTAAATGACAACAGGTATGGAGCATCAAACTAACAAGATCATAATTGCTAAAACTAAAGTGTTTCCAAAGATGAATTTTGAAACAGAAATTCCATCACTTCATTATGCATAATACAATACGAGGAAGCAGGTGAGTAATACAGGGCAGGATGGGTTGTTAAAAAATCACTAAAGACACTTTGATGGCATACATGATACAACCAATACAGAATGTGTATTACTCAGAGTGTGTATATCTTGTTGGGAGGATTTCTTCATCGCCATCATTAGAGTGTTACTGCAATCGCAGAATGTGGGGGAGCTCGCGAACGTGGCGCAGTTGACTGGACTTGACGCGTGAAACTGATTGCTTTGATTGTCAAAGCGGCCAGCACTGCGTGAATGCATAAAAAGAATTGTCATCAGTTAGCACAGCACCTAAAGCTGATAGGGAACTTGCTAGACCAACTGAAATTAACGGAGTCGAAAAAATATCCTGAAATTAGAGAGCCTCTGGACCAGCTGTAAAATCTCCTGAAATTAGAGAGCCTGGAGCAAAGCTGGAAAATATCCTGAAATTAGAGAGCCTCTGGAGCAACAGAGGATTGCGGACTTTGAATATAGTCCATGTGGAAAACTATTGAGGAGCTGCGTACAAGACTACAGAGGGTAGTCAAGGTCTGAGAAGGAGAACCAGTAGGAAAAATTAAGGATTTTCCCGCTATAAATTGGGCTAAGCTTCTATAAACCCTATTCAAGGCCTTAATACCTAAATCCTGCAAATTGGGTATGGAAATGGCAACATCCTCCAAAAGAGTACATTTATTGACAAACCTTACAAACCCTAGATTTGAAATTTATTCATGTGGTTGGTCAGGGTTTCTTAACTAGGTTTTTAAGGAATTTGGAGGCACTGGAGATCTCGGTCCTACAACTGATCCATACATTTAGAAATATTTAAGTGTTTAACGTGTTTGAAAAGCGAGAAACGAGAGAAAATAGGAGAGCACCAAACCTGAGCTTTGGATTTTTTTGCCTGAGCACTTCGTTCCAGAGTCTGCACATCATGGATGCTGAGAGAAAATGAGAGAAAATCGAAAATCCTGCGGTCGCACTAGCTATGTTAAGATGACGAGGGACAACAGTTACTGTGGCTCCTGGCAATCTCCACGCTGCTCGACACAAAAGCTACTGTGGCTTATGTAAATCTCCACCCTGCTCTCCAGTTTTTCCCCTTTGGTTATGGGCTCCCACTGGACAATAGTTACTGTGGCCAACAAAAATCTTGTTTGGTTATGGGCTCCTGCCATGGAAATCTCCACAATGCTCTCCAGTTTCCCCCTTTGATTATGGCGAAGGGCTTCGCCATGGAAATCTCCACGCTCTCCAGTTTCCCCTTTGATTACGGGCTTTCACCAAACAACAGCTTATGGCAATCTCCACGTTGCTCTCCAGTTTTCCCCTTTGGTTATGGGCTCCCGCCGGATCAATTGAGCGAGGAGAAACCAGTTTTCGGGCTCCCGCCAGATCAATCGAGCGAGTAGAAACTAGTTTTCGGGCTCCCGCCAGATCAATCGAGCGAGTAGCAACCAGTTTTCGGGCTCCCACCAGAGCGAGTTGCATTTTTCCAAAGGGATATCAGAAAGTTGAATGTATTGCACAAATTATTGAACAAGTCTAAGAAAATAACATGTAAACGACTTGAAAATTAATCGGAAACAAGACAACTTTATTTCGTGTAAAATATATAAAGTTTCTTAGAGTTGTAGTGAATTAGATTTCTTCATATTGCATTTTTTATATTAATTGTTATTATGACAAATATTAATGCATATTTAATATTAAAATTTATGTGTAAGGAGTGAAAATATGGTTAGAGGATGTTTTTCTTTTTTATTTTTATCATTAAAGTTTAGGGTGACATCAGATCTATAATCATCAATAAAAGAAATATAAGTAATATTGAGAAATCATGTTGGGATGAAGAGATTTTTGACAAATGGTGGTGTGCTTATTATTTGGGATCATTTTCATTAATGGTTTTTCTACCGGATTTTTTATTTTTATTTTCACCTATGGAATGGTAAGTTTATATTTTAAGCACAAGATAAACTAGATAAAGTGATAAGTGACATTGATTTTCATCATTTATAGTTTATGCAATATATCACAAAAAATGTCATTTTCATAGTTCATGTAATATATCACAAAAAATGTCATTTGCATGTTCACCCACTTTTTTAGTGATTTTGCATAGAAAAACATAAAATATTGACAATTGGTTGCCATAATATATATGTAAAGGATCTATTATATATGTAAATATGTAGGTGGTTTTTAAAGACCTAATTATATGGAAGAGTCATTTACCTTCAAGACTAAGATATTTATTGAAGAAAATGTCGATATGGATGCCCATGACTATGGACTACTTCATTTTGTACAAGATGTCATATCTACACTATTGCAAAATTGGGTTTTAATTTAGTTTAGTCTATGTTGGGATACATGTTTCATCATATCATAGGAGAAACTCCTAAGAAAATGAGGGTAGAAGGTAGAGATCTCACACCAAGTCCAAGGTTTGTTAATTTCATGGTCTCTCATTTGGATTCCATTTCCATTCCTCAATTGCATACTCATATTAATAAATGAAAACCACTAAACTAACATGATAATGTATTTGGAATTTACTTGCAAAAAAAAAAACTTCTAGTTTGCCCTTTTTTCGTAATGAAAGTAGATTTCTTTCTCTAGACTAGCCTGACTTAACCAAAAAATAAATGTATAATTTCAATGCAAATATGACAATAGCCAACCTCAATTTAATTTTTTCTCTTTATATGGTGTCACTTGTGTAATTTGAATTGATATATAAAATTTAATGGAGTGTCTTTACTAATCCTAATAGGTAGAACTAGTGGATTGCAATTCCAATATGAACAAATATGATTCCACTATGGAGATTTAAATATTTATAAGACATTAGTAAATCTTAGTGTTTGATATGCTTCTCAAGAAAGGAACCTATTGGAAAAAATGGAAAAACAAAATGCATTGAGTATAAAACAATTTCCGTGCACACCATAGAACTAAACTACTTCAATAATATTTATCCTCATGTCATTGATAAAATTTCCCCTTATTAACTAATTGATATTGTGATTGTTAAGTTATTTGATAAATTGGAATATATCATCCACTAATTATACATGCTTTTTATTTCAATGTTTTTAATAATAAAGTGTCAAAGGTTTAGTTAAGATCGAGAGGAAATAAGGATTAATTCAATCGGTAAATTCTCTTACAAAAGAGTTCATAGAGCTCTCAATACAAAATATTATTAATTATTTTAGGGTTACTAGTTGGTATTTTAGTTTCTAGTTACTATTGTGCTCCATTTGAAGACAAAGAAAGGTAAACCTATGGGGATTGAAAATGTACCAGCCTCCCTTATAACTTTTAATACATTCGTGAGTGAGGGAAAATATTCTTTGAAAAATGAAATAAACAATAATTCATTTACTAAGTAATAGACAAATATTAATAATATATAAGATATATATGATAAATATAATGGAGAAATTTGTAACACCCACTCCCCAACCATTTTATGTACCAACGCATCGAATGATGGCATGTCACCGCCCCAATTTCCTTGTATCAAGTGACATCATAATAAATAGATGCAAAGTTCAGTTGTACAGCTAACATCACTAGCACTCTGCAATCCTGCCTATATGTTCACCAAAGAGATAACATTACCAAAAAATACCTTATGTAATAGTGTCTGAAAAAACCTTGATAAAATATGTAAACAAGGAAAATTAATGTCACTTATAAATTATAGACCCCACTCGATGTAGATCGTCACCAGCTCAATCCACTAGGACACCCCTTCAAATACAATAGATTTTTGAATCATCGCCAGCCAATATCCTTTAGAAAATCTCATCAAGGACACAATCGACAAAGATCTTCAATGACAATGCAAACCATTAATGGATTGTCCCTCATATAATTAATGAACAACTTGGAAAATAAATATCCCCCTAGACCAATTAATGACCCCAAGAGACTCCTTTGTGATGAAATTCAAATATGTTGCCAACTCCACCAACCAAAATGAATGCACTTACATAGCAGTAAAGATCCTCGGAAATCCCCCGATCAACCAATCCCAAACCAATGAGGAGCATGAATATCCACAGGAGCAAAGGTTCGAAATAAATACCACATAAAAAAACCAACTAGTGCATCTCAAATAGACCACAAAGAAGACCAACAAGTAGTAGCTAAGATCCTCGGAAATCCCCCGATCAACCAATCCCAAACCAAAGAAGGAACAGGAAGATCCACATGAGCAAAGGTTCAGAATAAAGACCACATAAACAACTAGCTAGTGTGTTTCAAATAGACCACAGAGTAAACCAATAGCTAGAGTGGAAAACAAATTGTTATTAGTGTACCTTGAAACAAAAAACTAGTATAGATACTTGAGATCATCCAGAAGCAACATAAAAAATGAATCTAGCTAAGATAATTATGCTTAGACATATTACACCCAACAACACCAGCAACTGCACCAACGAAGGCTACATTTAATCCATCTACCTCCACACCTCCAGCCAAAATTACTACCCTTGTGAATTTTGTGACTAATGCTTCCATAATCCAATCCTTTATCCTCAGTGTTTTCTTCTCGAAAATTTTGTCTTAGATATTTTGAAGTGGGCCTATTGTCTGCTAACGGATATTCTGTAATTTTCCTCCACCATCCTTGTAGAAATTATGGTGTAGATTTTCAACTACTCGTGAAGTTTTAATCAAAATATCATCAACTACTAATCACTAGTTAAAATAAAATCATCAACATTTAAGGCAATAATAAGGTACTTACCATCTACCAAGATGTGATCGAGGTTTGCATCTGCTTCACTTATGGTGAAGCCCAAACCAGTGATATAATTATCGATCTTGGTGTACCAAGCACAAGGTACTTGTTTGAGACTGTACAATGCTTGTTTGAGTCTGCACACATGAGACTCTCGATCAAATGTCTCAAGAAATTTTGTTTGCTCGATGTACACCTCCTCCTCAATAAACCCATTGAGAAATGTTGTTTTTACATCCATCACGTGGATCTTCCACCGCATCTACGTAGCCAGAGCAAGAATTGATCTAATGGATGAGTACCTTGCTATATGAGAAAAGGTCTCCTCATAGTCAATATCCTCAACTCGAGAGTACCCCTTGGCCACAAATATGGCCTTATACTTCTCTATGCTTTTGTCTGCTACTGGCTTCACCTTGAATATCCACTCTCGAACCCACTCTTGATTTTAAGGAGCTCCCACATTCTCCCTAGCATCCTGCACAAGTATATCAGCTTCCCTGGTTCTTTTTCTACCTTCTTTGGATGGTTTTTCTTGAGTGAATGTCTCCGCTCTCTGCTCCTCAATATTTTTGTTGCTCCACAACTTCATGAGGCTTCTCCTTTGGAGCTAAAAGCTCCTCTTCTGGTGGGATCTAAAGATCCCTCTCAAGAGAGCACCACATCGTGTTCTCCTCATTAAAATTTACATCCCTTCACACAACTATCATTATGAGGGATGGAAAGTACACACGATAGTTGTGGGGAGTTTCTGTGTAACCCATAAACACAACGTATTTGTTTTTTTAGTTCTCCAACCATGGAAGTGTAAGCTCAAATATATCTCCATGGCTCAAATATAGCTCAAATATAGCTCCATGGCTGCAGAGTTATGCATCAGCAACAAATGGACTTTTTATAATATATCACAAAGAATTTGATTGAAGAGAGGCCTTGGATTGAAAATGAGATTTGTATCATACGATTGCCCTTCTAGCTCAAACAAATGGGCATGAAAACTCTGCAGTAGGTCATAATTCAGCTTTATTTGATCCTAAAAAGCTTTACTATGATGGTCCTGCATATTTTATTTGAGCTTGAAGGATCCAATGCCTTCTGAGTGAGGTAACATTATGATTCGTATTTGGTTCATGCTCCTGTCCTGAGTGTCATTATTACAATCGGGGGAATATCCTTGGTTGTGATCCAAAAGATGCAGAAGTAGCAGTTGCAGGGCTTTTGGATGTTGTTCGCTGTCAGAAGATGTAAATTTGACAATTGAAAAATGAAATATTTTTTGACTTTATGGGGTTGATAGATCGTCTAAGACCTCTAATTTTACATAATTGCCCAGTTGAAATCCTGATGGAATACATATACTGAAAGTAATGTGACATTGCACATCACCCTGCAACCTTAACTGGAGAGACTCGTGCTCTAATGGGTGAGACCCATATTCAGATCCTATAAAAAGAAATTTTTAAGCATGAGTGAGAATACCAAAAAAAGGCCAATACCCTGTGTTTTAGATGTGGAAAATATCTACAAGGTGTTCAGAACGGAAAATATCAAAAAAAAATTGGCAATACCTTGTGTTTTAGATGAAGAAAAGATATATAAGGCCTTCGGAATGAAGTTGTATATTTCTAAACTTCCTAGCAAATCTGTCAAAAGGGTATTATGGTTTAAATATTTTTCCTTTGACAGTGAGTTGTTCTGCATACCCTTTTTCATAGAAAAAAGCACCAGCATACCCTTTTTCCTTTGACAGTGAGTTGTTCTGCATACCCTTTTTCATAGAAAAAAGAATCTATACCACTGACTCAAATTTCTCTTGTCCAGCCCTAAGTTAGGTTGGATCTGAATTTGATTATGTAGTGCTTGTAAGTCAAGAAAATATTGCCTAAGTACTATTGACTAAAATTTCTCTTTTCTTGTCCAGCTACTGAGCTAAGTTAGGTTGGATCTGAATTTGATTCTGTGGTGCTTGTAAGTCAAACTTTCCAGATGTGAGATCAGGAAGTATTATTGGGTTAGAGATGCCCTCTAAGGATTCAGTTATTTATGTTAAAAATACAAAACACATTTATGGATGAAAAATCAACAAGAATATTGTGGAAGGAAATGGCTTCTTTGACCGAGGGAGAGCCCATAAGAAGAGTGTCATCCACATATTATTGGTGGATTGAAGGGGGGTTAGAGGGGTAGAGATTTAAACCAGGTATGCTTCCATAATAAGGTGTTTTCCTACAATGGATTTAATAAATTACAAGTAGAGCTTGTGCTAGTTGGAAGATCCATTTACGATTACAAGCATACATAACTTAACTAGTTGATTGAGAGGCAACAAATAAACTTCTTGATCAGGCCGATATGTCAAACAAGTATGGATTTATTATGAAGTGATCATCTGCCATGGTTTGGGTTGTTGTTTGTATGGATGAAATACAAATATGCTAGGGAGTGTGAGGGCCAAGTGTCAGGGAAACACAAGGGAGCACTAGTTTCAAATGCATGGAAATGGAGTATCAGCCAGTTCCAGGTGTGCTAAGAAGGGAGTGACACGGTATTCTAGGAAGTTCCCAAGGCATGTTAGAGTGCTAGGGAAGCATACAAAGATGTTCCAAGTGCCAAGGTGTGCCAATGTGTGCTAAGGAGTGCTAGGGAGTGCCAGGAAAACATAACAGAGCACTAGGTCAAAATGCATAAATGAATGAATAAGAGCATGTGACAGGGAGCGTTAGCGAGTTCTAGGTGTCTCGAGGAGGGAGTAACATGGCATGATAGGCAGTGTTAAGTCATGTTATAGTATCACAGTGACATGCATCCAAGATGTGCCAGGTGCCAAGGTGTGCCAACATGCGCTAGGAAGTGTTAGGGACTGTTAGGGAAACACAAGGGAGCATTTACGTTGAATTTCCAACATATATGGCTAGGAGCATTTAAAAAATGTAAGGCTAATTTGACTTCATGAATAAAAGAAACCATGCATATATGGCTAGGTTGAATTGCATCATGTGGAGTTTCCAAGAAGAGGCTCACACGCAAGGTGTGGGAATAAATGTTTATTTTCTCTAAAATAGTATGATGCATAGAGAGGCTAAAATAAAAAAGGATAAGGTGTATAAAAATAGAAAAAGGCCCTCAAGCAAGGCATCACTTCCTAGGCTAGATTAGAGTTCTAGGCATCCTCCAATTTTGAACAAAATACGATGGTGGAATTTCAAATAAATTGATGCCCTAACTATCACACCAAGAGGGAACCCTTGATGCTCCTTTGACTTGAGGATTTCTTGAAGGTTTGCACTTTGTAGATCATCATTCAAAACCTATTATCTTAACTATAAATGATCATTGGATGAGCCTTTACCACGGTATATCACCCAAACCTTAGTCTTTTATCATATTTCTCTCAAAAAACAATTCATGGAAAGTCACCCTAGATTCTCCCAAAGCTCATACTTTAATTGAATTTTTACTTGCCTCACTTTGAAGCCTAGTATAAACACGTCAATCACAAGAGAGGGATTTTGGAAGTTTTGATCTTAGGCATTCATCATTTTTTAATATTCCTAAACCCGAGGTCATCTTTCCCTCAAGCATTTCTTGGAAAGTCCTTCTTTTGCTTCTAAAGTAGGGAACCTATTATCTAATCCTCTTCTTTGAATGGGCATTGGAAATCACATTGTGCATCATTATTAGTCTCATCATTCTAGTAATTTCCCTATACGAAGACTCCTCCCATCAGTGAAAGTTCATAAAGAGCAAGAGAAATTGAATGAGGTGGCAATGGGTCTTAGAGGTTGTATTTGGAGCGGTTAGCAGGAAAAAGCATAATATGCCCAAGAATATTAGCATTGGAGCACCTATGATTTGGGATAAAGGATAAGGGGTTCTAGGAGTTAATGGGTTTAAGGGTTTAGGAGCAAGGGGTTAAGGGTAAAGGGTAAAGGGTAAAGGGTTAGGGCTTATGGGATTTGAAGGTTAGGGGGTTTAAGGGTTAGAGGTTAATGGATTAGTGGTTAAGGGATTTAGGGGTCAATATTAACCATCAAGGGCTTATATGTCAGGGGATTTAGGGGTTAAGTGCCTAAGGGTTATGTTATTTAGGTGTCATAAGGTTAAGGGGTTAGGGGTTAATGAGTTTAGGGGTTAGGGGTTATGGGTTAAGGGTCAAGCTTTAAGAGGATATGGGATTAGGGTTTATGGGGTTCAAGGATTCTAAGTTAGTGGTTAGGGGTTAAGGGGTTAATGGCTTTGGGTTTAAGGAATCAAGGGGTTAATTTGTTATGAGTTATGGGTGTAGGGATTAAGGGATTGTGGCTTCGGGGTTAAAGGGATAGGGACTTTAGTGGTTATGGGTTAAGTGTGTATGGGTTGTGATAATGTGGCCCCTAATCCCGTTGTCACAACTATTGGGGGTTCCCCTATCAATTTCTCTCATTACCTTACCTATAGGTTCCCTAGCCCCTATGCCATAAGGCCCTAAGGCTCCTTCTCATTCTCTAATGTTAGGATTGTAGATCTTAGTAAACCATGCTCGAACCTCTCACTTCTACCCATCCATGCTACCCTTATGTCCCCTTGCCCCGCTCAATACAGCAAAAGACCCCCCTCCCCAAAAATTCACGAGAATTGAACATTTGGAGGCGATCATTTAACAACAACTTCACAACTACTCCATTTATAATGGTGTCTTGGAGCTATTAGATGTCATTTCATTGAGCTACAGTGATAGGTGAGAGCTATGCATAACTCACTAAAGGTGTATCAAGAGACTATTAGTCTATTGGCTATAGAATTTGACTCTTTTTTTGTAACTTAGCGAAATGGAAAAGATGTGGAGACAATCTCCATTCTTCTTCTTTCATTAGGCCATGTAAAATAAATGAAGCAAATAGTCTCAGCCCCTTGGAGAAGGAAAGTTGAGAACAATAATTAGCATGAACAAACAAAGAATCCAATGAGTTAAGCTTAGAGGGGTCTCCCTTTGTAAAAAAGCATCCATAAGCTTGTTAGAGTTAGTATGAATCTCTACTAGAGGTTGAGTAGTCTTCACATCACCAACCACATCCAATAGAAAGGTACCAACCCCTAAAATAAAAATGATGTATCCAAATTAGGTGTAGTTAATACCAATAATATCACCTTATGAATCTATTACAATATGATTTGGAAAGTACGTTTCCATACATGTGTGAAAGAAAAAATCCATTTGGTTAGCAAAAGGAAGTCTTTTTTAAGACCTCCAAAAACCCCCTTAAAGGAGACAAGAAGGGTTTGAAACCATGTAATACAAGTCGATCTATGAACCCTATTTCTGATGTTTTCTATGCATGTGTTTGTTCACTCGGATTGACAAGTGATAGACAATATATGAAGCCTTTTTTTCCACATATCATCTTCATTCGATATCATGTTGCTGAGAATGAAGTGTCTGGATTAGAGTTAAAGTTCCTATTTTAGTTTGTTGTCTTTTTTTGTCTTTTAGAGTACAAATGTTTTTGGTATATTGTGCTAAGTTAGTTTGGCGTTCAAATATTCAAGGAATATGTGAGCTAATTATTTAAGAAAATATTGTAATATTTGAAATAACATGATGAACTATTTAGCACAATTTATGGTGTTGGATTGATTGAGATGTTTATTTTTGGATGGATGGATGTACATCTCTTTAGCCAATAGACAAAACTCATTAAGCATTGTTGCAAGTATGTTATTGACATGTTGAAGTGCCATTGAGACTTAGAGGTAGAAGATTTAGACTTGTATGTTTTCACCTATCCGAGTGTGATGATACCTTGTGGAGGTAAGCAAAATTTCCATTTTTTTAACTTTTGGATATATTCTATATGCTCTTGAGAGAATTTCAACCTTTTAAATAAAACTACAAACAAATGTACATTCATGCAATAATTACTAATTGATTTGGGGGTGACTCAAAAAATTGTAGCATGTTGGCTTGTTGAATTTGTTAGTAAGTTAATTAGGGCTTGATAAATTTGTAAGCTTCAGTGGGATTTATTGCAGTTGTATGTGTTTTAGAGAAGCGAGCTTGGAGTGGTGGTTGTGCTTTCTTTATTGAATTTTATTTCTTTGGTTCTTCTTCTTGTGCATGCCCACTGTGGTATATTCTCGTTAGTGGTTAAGGGGTTAGGGATTGGGGTTAGGGGAATAATGAGTTAGTGGTTAAGGGGTTATGGACTGGGGGTTTAGGGGTTAGGGGATTTAGGCGCATTTAGGAGTTAGAGGAATAATGAGTTATTGGTTAAGGGATTAGGGATTGGGGGCTTAGGTGTTACGGGATTTAGGCGCATTTAGGGGTTAGGTGAATAATGAGCTAGTGGTTAAGGGATTAGGGATTAGGGGCTTAGGGCTTAGTGGATTTAACAGTTAAGGATTTTAGGGGTTAGGGTTGAGGGGTTAATGGGTTAATGGTTAAGCATTAACGGTTTAGGGGTTTAGGGGTTAAGGGATTAGGGGTTTAGATGTTAGTGGTTTAGGGGTTTAAGGGTTTAGAGGTTTAGGTTTTAGGAGTTAAATGGGTTAGGGTTTTAGGGGTTTAGGGGGTTAAATGGGTTAGGGGTTGGGAATTAGGGCTTAAGGGCTTAGGGGTTAAGGGTTAGTCGTTTAGGGTTTACGGGGTTAAATGGGTTTAGGGGTTTAGAGGTTTATGGGGTTAGGGGATTTAGCAGTTAAGGATTTTAGGGGTTAGGGGTTAGGGGTTAAGGGGTTAATGGGTTAGAGGTTTAGGGGGTTAAATGGGTTAGGGGTTAAGAGGTTTAGGGGGTTAGGGGATTTAGCAGTTAAGTATTTTAGGGGTTAGGGGTTAGGGTTTGGGGGTTAAATGGGTTGGGGTTTTAGGGGTTTAGGGGTTTAAATGGGTTAGGGGTCGGAAATTAGGGTTTAAGGGGTTAGGGGTTAAGGGTTTATGGGGTTAAATGGTTTATGGGTTTAGCGTTTAGGGGGTTAAATGGGTGATGGGTTATAGTCATTTCTTAGGTGAACAAGGCACAATCTATTTGTAGTAACCATAACTTGTTCAAGTTGTTATATTCAAGGCAAGACTTGGGTGGGTTCCCAAGTTCCAAAAAAGTAAGGGTAATTGTGAGGGCGTGATAACTAAGGAGTGTCAATGCGTGCCAAGGAATGAAAAGGCATGCTAACACATGTTAGAAAAGTGTCAATGGATGTTGAGGACTGTTAGGGAGTGCCAAGACATTGCAAGGGAGAACTAGATCAAAATGCATGGAAATGAACAAATAAGAGTGTGTGCCAAGTAGTGTCAACGAATTCCAAGTGTCTCAAGGATAAAGTGTGTTAGGAGAAGGTCAGAATAAGACTTGTAGGAGGTAAGCCTATGGTTACATAAAGGGTTGGAAAAAGTAGTTTCAAACAAAGGGAAACTTTGGGTTGGGAACAACATCGATTTTCCAATGACTTGGTTGGGTTCCCAAGTCACAAAAAAAGCAAGGTTATCTACGACAACATGAAAGCTAAGGAATACCAAGGCGTGTAAGGGAATTCCTAGAAGTACTAAGACATGTTAGGCAGTTCCAAGGCATGATAGGCATGCCAAGATGTCGCAGGTGCTAGGGTGTGGCATGAACACATGCTAGGGAGTGTGAGGGCCAAGTGTCAGTGAAATGCAAGGGGGGACTAGTTTAAAATGCATGGAAATGAAGTATAAGCCAGTTCCATGTGTGTTAAGAAGGGGGTGACACGGTATTCTAGGAAGTGCCAAGGAATGTTAGAGTGCTAGGGAAGCATACAAAGTTTTTCCAAGTGCCTAGGTGTGCCAATGTGTGCTAAGGAGTGTTAGGGAGTGCCAGGAAAACATGACAGAGGCGCACTAGGTCAAAATTCATAAATGAATGAATAAGAGTGTGTGACAGGGAGTGTTAGCGAGTTCTAGGTGTCTCGAGGAGGGAGTGACATGGTATGATAGGAAATACTAAGTCATGTTATAGTGTCAGGGCAACATGCATCCAAGATTTTATATATTCACATATGAGATAGTCACAAGATGTCAACAAAATCACATACTTATCGAAATCCTCAACCAACAATATGCTACATTGCTTCTTAATGTGCTTGCAACTAGGTAGGCATCAAAGACAATCATTGCAATGGGTTAAGGGGATCTAAGAGAGAATTAAGTAAGGAGTTCCTTCTAGCTGGTAAAGGACATTGGTATTACTATATTTAAAGGGGGTGGCCTACAAGGATACATTGGTAGCTATTGATGCAAGAGCATAATTTCAACAATTTATTTCAAAATTTGTATTTGTCCTCCATAAGGTCTTAGAGATTTTTGGAAGAGGAAGTTGGTTTCCTTGTTGCCCTATAATTTTGTAGAATTTCTAAATTCATATTTGGGATAGGAAATTTTAGTAATTTTAGGCATAAATTAAGATGTTCTTTTATTTTTAAGGCCTCCCAGTGATTAGGAAATTTGAGTCTTATGATTATGATTACTTGTGGCATCCTATGTATTTTTCAAACTCCAATACACCAAGGAAAATATGTGGAGGACATTTGGGGGAAATGTAGTTGTCCATGAAAGGTAGATCAGATTTGGGGAACTTGTAGCTCTTTTCCTTGGACCTTACTAGTTCTTAGAGGTTGTATTTGGAGCGGTTAGCAGGAAAAAACATAATATGCCCAAGAATATTAGTGTTGGAGCAGTTATGGTTAAAACACGAGATTCAAAGTTCAGACCCCCTCGAGTTGCCAACCTAAAGATAATATTTTTTTATCTATTTATTTATTAAATTTTTAGAATGTGGTTTAATGAAAAAAGAAAAATATAATATAAAAGAAATAAATATGACATGATTAAATTTCATGTGGTTTGAATATCGATTTTCAAAAATAAAAAATATAATTTTATCCACTATCCACTCATGATATTTCAATGCAAACTTTCCAATGCTAATGATTTTGTCTTAATTGCTAACTATCTTAAATGGGTTTTGTCTTAATTGTCATTGTCTTAAGTGGCCATTGTCTTAAATATAAAGTTTTGTCTTAAATATTTTTGTCTGAAAGTGCTTTTGTCTTAAATCTAAAATTTTGTCTTAAATATTTTTGTCTCAAAGTGCTTTTGTCTTAAATCTAAAATTTTGTCTTAAAATATTTTTGTCTCAAATTGCTTTTGTCTTAAAATATATTTGTCTCAAATTGCTTTTGTCTTAAATATAAAGTTATGTCTTAAAATATTTTTGTCTCAAATTTGTTTTGTCTTAAATATAAAATTTTGTCTTAAAATACATTTGTCTTAAATTTTTTTGTCTCAATTTTTTTGTCTTAAATTGTTTTTGTCTTAAATATTTTTGTCTCAAATTGTTTTTGTCTTAAATAGAAAATTTTGTCTCAAATTATTTGTCTCACACTATTTTTGTCTTAAATTTTATATTTAAGACAATTCAATTGATATTAAATTTTAATATAAAATAACTAAAATAAAAAGTGACTTTTTAAGACAAAAGATTTCTTTTGTCTTAAACAAATGTCTTAAAATGCCCTTGGTGTAGTAGTGCATATTAATGCTCGGATTAATTGGCTCATACAGAATATAACTTTATGACTCGATAAGGAGGACTTACATGACATTTTATTAATTATTCATAAGGCTCCCATAAACATAGATGTGCACATATACCTCATTCAAATCACAGTTTAGTTTCAAAAATCAAGGTGCTTGGAAATAATTTTTTTTCAGTATGAAAGGGGGTGAATTCTAGGCTGCCTAAAGGTACAAGCCAGAGCATAGTCAATCAGTTATGGAACAATGACCATATTCAACGAGATGATTTAGAGGATTACACCAGCATTATTGAATGCATCTAGAAACATTTTTCTAGAAGAGTAATATACATATAAGAGACCTGTAGAAACATATTTACTTCAACATCTTGAAAATGCAATTGTGTATAATGATCAAAGCACCACACTTAAGGAATTTGACATCAACATTTTTTTGTAGCATCATAACAGAGCGAGGATTTTGATGTCAAACCGGATTTCATTTTGAAGAAGAAGAAAAAACACTACTTACGTTTCGTTGTGGCTTTTATGACATCCTTATATATATATATACCCAAATGGAGTTAAGTTGCTAGGCATTGTTGACTTTGGGTAGAACTCTTTATCATCTGAAAGAGAGCAAGTCAATGGCAGGATTTTAGATGAACTATTGGCTTTGTATGGGAACAAAGGTTCACTGGAAGATTACAAAGATGATAATAGCTGGAACTCTTATGGAGTTCGCACTAAGAGGTTTTGCACAAACTACACTATGTCAAATCTTGATAACACTTTTCATTGTCATATGTGTGGTGAACATCGTGAGTATGGAACCCTCAATGAGAGGTATTTAACACCTCAATTTGC
The DNA here is from genome assembly GCA_034641835.2 of Pinus albicaulis. Classification (NCBI taxonomy): domain Eukaryota; kingdom Viridiplantae; phylum Streptophyta; class Pinopsida; order Pinales; family Pinaceae; genus Pinus; species Pinus albicaulis. The sequence continues at coordinate 493,283,965 of CM076576.1, forward strand.
ACCAGCAGAAGTGTCCAATTCTTCCAAATTATCTTTGGATATTCTTGAAATTAGCAATTGGGTGGCTACTTGTATTACACCTACTCCAACAGTCAACCTATGCAACTAGGGAATCGTTAACATTTTCATTACCAGAGAGATGTATAGATATTAGGTTTGAAAAAAGGATGTTGCTTCATTCAAAAGTTAGCAAAGGGAGAAAAGATGTTGGTCACATTACTTTGTTGGCAGATTCTACAGCAAAGGGTTTTTCCATATCTGATTCTAATTGGAAGATTACAACAGAATTAAAAACCTCTCCCTTGCAATGTATCTCCCGCAAGTCAAGGGTTAATATGTGGAACACCCTCCATGGAAATTATCATGAATGAAAGGAAAGAAGTATGCATTACAACAAATGTTGAGGGCGAGGATGAGCATTCACCTCAGAAGGAGACAAGGAATCCAAGCTTGATGAGATTGTAGATGGAGTGTGTTATCCATGTCAGCCCCCATTAAAATTTTTGGCCATCAACCCCTCCTGAACCTTTCAAATTTCCTATCGCGGCTTAAGAAATTCATTTCTGTTGACCGTTGCCTTTCCCGCCCCCCTGAAACGCATTAGAAAACATCACGGGCTCGTATCCGAAGTAATAAGAGGCTCAGCCCCTTTAGCCGTGGCCCCCCATACCTTATTGTCTGCTTGACCATGTCTTGGAACCGGGTGTTAAGCCCCAAAGGCGCTTATCGTACATATCCATCGGGTGCGCTTGGAGCCGTCCGATTGAACACAGATCAACGTACTGTAACCCTTTGCCCCTGTGGTCCCTGCGACCACCGCTCAAAAACCGGCCTGTTTTCCCCGCACCGCTTTCGAAGGGCTGGCGGTTTTCCCTCAAAACGCAGCGATTCCATTCATCAGGTGCCACGCGTCCCAGGCCACTGTTCCAATACCGCCCCATTTCGCGTGTTAACGTTCGACCTCGGACGTGTAGCGAAATTTACGTTAGCCGTCCGATCCTAAGCGCTCCATCCATCGGCTGCCAATCTCCCAAACTGCGCGAATTTTAGTCCCAATGCATAGTACTTCGGGCCCGCTATTCCGTCGCCCTCCAGTGAAGTATTAACTGTTGATTTCGTTTTTGATCGTATGGCCCAGAATTGTTCACACATCCCGTTGATTGACCAAGTCCGCCTCCACGTCTTCCCTCCCGCTTGGATTTTCATACGCCCACATGTCATCTGTGTTGCCCTCCACCATTCACATATCCCGTTTATGTGTCATATCTCAGTGTTTATGTTATGTATCTCCACCTCATTCATTTATCGTTGTTCCGCTATGTATCTCATTTCCACCCTTCGTTCCTCCACTATTTATCTGCATTGTTCGCCACCCTGCATTTTCTCATCATTTCTCCCAGTCTACATCACCATTCGATGATCACGATCGCATTCACCACCATTGTGTCAGGTTTTATCTAATATATTTGTGGGTTTTGCAGGATTATGGTGAAGAAGAAGAGCTATCACAATTCGAGGCATCCATTGCTGAAGTGAAAGACGCGTTGCAATACTGGGTGTTCAAGTACCATGTTCATGAAGAAGATCCTGGGTAGTTTCCGTGACATGGCTTGCATTAAAGAAGCCATGGTAAAAGTCTACCAAACCCTCTAGAGCAATTTAAAACATAGATTTTCCACAGACGGGGTTATTAATCATACGGAAAAAAGTATCAGTCAGAGAGCAAAGGATTCAACGTCTGGAGCCGAAGATTTTAAATAGCAATACCACATTAGAAGGCAAAGAGTACAAGTGCATAAAAATCATATCCTCCAGGTTTTACTTCAACAGATTTTCTCTCAGGAAAGTACAGAGTGTTACATATTTTATTCTTCATACCTTACCCCTAAAGAGATCTTCTGCCCAGTACATTTACTTCATGGAGCTGTCCGCAAAGTACATGTAATATTTCATGGCCATCAAATAGTATGGGCGTGAAATGTTTCCGCCATTTTGTTTTAATGAAACAATTAATTGTTTTCACCTACTTCTTTTATGATTTTTTCTTCTTCTTCCTCTATAAAAACCAAGAAGAATGACATTGTAATGGCTCCAGATTTTTATCAGAGAATTGTGCAGTGAAAGGAATTTTTTGTATACATCTTGTAAAATCTCTTGTATGAAGGCTCATAGCCCATAGGGTCTCAGTGAGGAGGAGTTCTATCTGTATTAGAGGATTCTGGTCTTTGGTATCCCACAATATGTAACTTCCTTTCATGTGTTTAATAAAACATTTCATTTTATCCATCTTCTTGTATCATGTACTGGAATGCAATTGGCTCACTAATTTTAGGTAAGTATTTATCCTAGTTGATACCCATACTTGGATCAGTCAAGCGCTTTAAATATGGCTCAGGCATGATATACTGTTTCATGTTCATTTCATCCATCTTTCTGCTATATTAGTTGCTTTGGGAGGGTGCTTTTAAAATGCCATTGTCATGTATGGATTTTTAGATTGATAAGTCCATACATGGTTCTGTTGTGTATCTCGGTATCAGACCAAAGTTAACTAATATCTTCTTATATTTCTTTCACCGCATACACCTTCTGATACTTGATTTCTGTGGCATGTTATTTGAATCAGCCCTCTTTACAGTAAATTGTCTCTTAACTGTCTGATGCTTTTGTGTTGGAGCTTTGCATCTTGTCTCTGCAACATTACTTTCCCTGTGGCAGTTTCTGTAAGTTCTGGTCCCATTTAAATCAATTTCCTTGTTTACAAGAGATAGCAGGAGAGCCTTTGGATTGACACCCAAGTTTTATTATATGCTCCTTGCTATGCTAAGATGTCCTAGGCACTGGTCTATGGAAACTCTAGACTGTCTCTAGGAGAGACAATATCTGTCGACAACATCTTTCTGGCGCCGTTGCCGGGGACGAATTTAAGAATATCAGTTTCCCTGGGCCTCGACAAATCATATTCACTCTCTAATCAGGTGAGCACAGAGAGTTGAAGAGTTGCATATCTCTCACCTTGGCGACTCCACTGTTGTTTATTTGATAAATCTATTTGTAGTCCTGGCTCCTCGTAAGCCACATTTGAGGTCAGATACATCACAATCAAAGATACCTTCCGTGTCTGACCCAGAAAAGATTATTCATAGAAGAGTTTGGAAAGAGAAGAAATCAGCCCGTGCTAAAATCCCTGAGTTTTCCATAGAAGATTATCCATCTTCTTCTTCTCAAGAAGTTCCAGTAGAAAATCCCGACTCCACTGTGGGAGACACAGATTATTACTCGGATAGCCCACCCAGGGGAGGTGCTAGAATTAAAGATCATCCTCACCCTACTCCTGAGGTCGAAGAGGTTAAAGAAGTCACCGAAGTAGCTGCTGTTAATCGTGAACTGTTCCCATCCACACCTCAGGCTGCTGTGCAGTATATTCCTGTTGTTATTCATACTCCACTGCCACCTCCGCCTCTTCCTCCATTTGTACACCAGATTGCTGCACAACCCCCACCTCCTCCAATGGCTAATGTCCCAGCCTTTTTGTTGAATAAATATGCTCCCCTGGCATTACCTCAAGTGTTGAATGATATGCCACAGGACTATTTGAAGATCTTGCCCAGATTCACTGGGGAAAATGAAATTGATGCTCAGAAACATCTTGAGATCTTCTGCTCTTTTGCGGAGAACTTTAATGTTGAACATCTTGATGTGGTCTTAAGACTGTTTATGCAATCTCTGGATGGTGAAGCCAGAAAATGGTTCAAGACATTGGGAAATCGTTCCATAACCACTTGGGATGATATGGAAAACACTTTTCTCAGAAAATGGGGAGAGAAGAAAGATCATGGATAGTGTCTTACTGAGTTCAATACACTCAAGAAGAAACATAATGAAGGGGTGTCAGAATTTATCAAAAGATTTAATAAGTTATATCTAAACCTCCCTGCAGATATGAAGCCTCATCAGAATGCTGCCAAAGTTGTTTTCATAGCAGCCTTTGACTCAGACTTTGGTTTCTCTCTCAGGGAAAGAAAGCCTGCTACCCTAGATGATGCTCAGTCAGATGCTCTTGAGTTGGAAGAAAATTTTGCTTCCACGGGAAAATTAAGAGGAAAATATAAACAAGATACCAGAAGAAGAGGCAAAGAGGAAGTATCTACTTCTAATTAGGATAAGGATTCAGATAAAATTGAATAAATGAGTAAAATGATTAAGAATATTTCTAATAAACTGGTCAAGCTTGAATTGGAGACCAAGAATCCAGCTTCCAAGAACTTCCAGAATGCTCCAAACAGGGGTTACAATCCTCAGTATAGAAAACGACCCCTGCAAATATTGCCAAGGGAAGCTAAGGAGCAACAGGATCAGGTGCCACACCCATTGTACCTGGAAGGCCCAGTAGATGACTCCACTGAAGATGCTGCCTATGAATTGCAAGATGAAAATCTTTCCTTTTTGAACAATGATGAAATAGAATGCCCATTACAAGAAGAGGAAGAAGAGATCAGAGACACAGAAGATGCAGAAATTGATCACTATTGCAAACAGTTTAATGATTTCATGCAAGCACATTTCAATAGGAGATATGACCTCAGATCTTCCAGAAAGAGAACTCGGACTCAAGAACATGAAGAAGAGCCTCTCCAGAAGGAAGCACCTACTCAAAAGGAGTCAACAATGAAGAAAGTCACAGACAAAGGTAAGAGTCCTCTAAACAAACCTCTGCAGTCTAATGATCAAACTCCTTCTTCCTCAAAAGTAGTCACTCCTCCTAATGTTGAGTCTGTATCAAAAGAAGTTAAACCCTCAGCTGAAAATAAAGAGTCAAAAGAAGTTGTAATAGAAAAGTCCCCTCCTGCTTTCAATTTGCAAAAAGAACTTGAGAAAGTCAAAATCCCAGTCCCTTTGACTGAACTATTGAAACAACCTGCATATCAATCTCAAGTCACTTCTTTATTGCTCCCTCCTGAAGCACCAATAATCCCAGACAGTCTTAATCTTCAAGAAGAAAGACCCATGGTAGTTTTTGGCCCACATGTCGAGGAGATAGACCCCTCTACTCCTCCTTTCTATGTGTCTCTAGTGATTCATGACCTGCTGTTACACAATTGTATGTTAGATTCTGGGGCTTCCCATAATCTTATGCCTCTGTCTGTCATGGAACAACTAGGACTACAAATCACACGTCCATATAAAGACCTATATTCATTTGATTCCAAAAGAGTTAAATGCTTGGGGATGATTAAAGATTTAGTGGTCAATCTGGCCCAAATTCCAGCAAAAAGTGTAGTAATGGACATTGTGGTGGCTGACATCCCAGCTCGCTTTGGCATGCTATTGTCAAGGTTCTGGGGAACAAAAATCGGTGGGTCACTCAAGATGGATTTAACCTATGCCACTATCCCAGTTTTTGGTGGATAGGAGAGGAGGTTATACAGAGAAACTAGATTTTTCAAGATGGTGACTGAGGTTGACAGTTCAGAGAATTCGCCAGTCAATAGTAAAGAAGGAGATTTATCATGTTTGATGTTAGAAGAAGATCAAAATTTTGCTCATGAACCTTCCTTCTGTCAAATCAAGACTGAGTAGCCTTTAGAAGACCATGAAGCAGGAGTATGGACCCCACATTTTGATGGAGCAAATTCAAGAGAAGGTAATGGGGCTGGAGTATTATTAATCTCTCCTACAGGAAAATGGGTGCCACTGTCTTTTAAATTGGAATACGAAGCTACTAATAATGTGGCTGAATATGAAGCACTGTTGCTAGGACTGCAGACAACCAAGAGCATGGGTATACAGAGTTTAAAGGTTCTGGGAGATTCTGAGCTAGTGGTCAGACAAGTCAGAAATCAGTGTCAAAACAAACATCCTCGGCTGAGAGCTTATAGAAATGAAGTGTGGGACATGGTGGAGAATTTCTTCTCAGCATTCGATATCCAGTTCATGCCCCGGGAGCATAATAGAATGGCAGATTCACTTGCTGTGGATGCTAGTACATTCCGTCCTCCCTAGAGCCTTCTTTTGAGGTATGAAGTTGAGGTACGTTATAGGCCATCAATCCCAAATAATATTAAGCATTGGCAGGTGTTTGAAGATGAGGATAAAATGAAGAGATTCATGGAAATAGTGGGATAATTCTCTAATATGGAGATTGATGATTGTGAAGAAGAGGAGGCTGAAGATATTTCAGAAAATAGGTGGGAAGAGAAAGTGGCAGGAAGTAAAGTGTTACAGCTGAAAGGAAATGTTATCCCTAGAGGGCTAGTCCCCCTAGAAAGGTTGTTTGACAAGAATGATGTCTCATTGCAGCCTAATAAAGTGGTAGAGGAAGATCAAGTGGAAGATCTGAATCTGGGTACTGAGGCTGATCCTAAAATTGTAAAATTATCCAAGAAGGTCCCAGAGGAATATAAGGAAAAATACTTGAGGTTATTTCAGTCATACAAAGATGTGTTTGCATGGTCCTATCAGGACCTGAAAACATTTGATATCAATATAATGCATCATAAAATTCCTTTGAGGGAAGATGCAAAACCTTATAAGAAGAAGCTCAGACAGATAAATCCTCTGCTGCTTCCCTCCATTGAAAAAGAAATCAAGAAGCTGCTAAAGGCCAAAATAATTGTACCATTAAGGTACTCTGAATGGGTAGCAAATCTGGTTTCTGTCCGAAAGAAAAATGGAGAAATAAGGCTATGTGTGGACTTCAGAAACTTAAATAAAGCATCTTTAAAAGATAATTATCCACTGCCCAAGATGGATCACATCCTGCAAAAAGTAGTTGGAGCTTCCAGAATGTCAATGATGGATGGATTCTCCGGTTATAACCAGGTGGCTGTACTTCCAGAGGATCAGAAGAAAACTACATTCACCACACCATGGGGTACATTTATGTATGCCAGGATGCCTTTTGGGCTAATTAATGCAGGATCCACGTTTCAAAGGGCCATGGACATTGCTTTTGTTGGAGAGCAGGATAAGTTTCTGGTGGTCTACCTTGATGATATTACAGTGTTTTCAAAAGGTGATGCTGAACATATTGAACATTTGCGAAGAACCTTTGAAAAATGTAGAAGGTATGGTCTTTCTCTAAATCCACAAAAGTCTTTATTTGCATTAGAGGAAGGCAAGCTTTTGGGGCATATTGTAACTAAATATGGGGTGAGAATAGACCCTAAAAGAGTTGAAGTCATAAATGGTATTCCTCTCCCCAGGAATAAGAAAGAAATACAGGTATTTCTTGGCTGCATCAACTTTCTGAGAAGGTTTAGTCCTAATTACGCTGAGATAGTTAGGCATATAACTGATATGCTGAAAAATAATAATGATGTAAAATGGTCTCAGGAATCTAGGGAGGCATTCACCAAGATAAAACAGGCATTTACAGAAGCCCCTGTACTAGCTGGGCCAGATTATACTAAACCATTTATGTTCTTTTCTTTTGCATCACCTCATACAGTAGCCAGAGTTCTGCTACAGAAAAACGAAGAAGGATATGAGCAACCTATTGCCTTCTTCAGTCAGGTGCTTCATGATGCAGAATTGAAATATAACATATTATAGAAGCAGGCATATGCCCTAGTAAAATCCCTCAAAGCTTTTCGCATGTACATTTTACAATCCCACACTACCGCATTTGTCCCTACAACAGCTGTTAAAGACATTCTTATCCAGGGAGACAGTGAAGGGAAAAGAGGGAGATGGATTGCAAAAATACAGGAGTATGATCTGGATATTCGTCCTACTAAGCTGATAAAAGGACAGGGGCTAGCAAGGATCTTGTCAGAATCAAACTACCAGGCTCTGGGCATAAATTTGTATATGATAGCAAATGGAGAGTCTGAAAAAGAAAAAGAGCAGCAAGGGCTGGAGATGGCTACTTAGAAAGTACACATGAAATATCTCACCAGTCCTTGGTACAAAGAAATAGTAGAATATCTTTTGACACTCAGCTGTCCTCCCGGCTGTGATAAATCAAAATACTGGGCATTAAGGTTGAAGTCACAAAAGTATATAGTTGCCAATGGTCAATTATACTAGAAACATACTTCAGGCATATTATTATTATGCCTCACAAAAAATGAAGTGGAGAATATAATGATAGAATTTCATGAAGGAATCTATGGAGGACACTATAGCTGGAGGGCCACAGCTCATAAAATCTTAAAGGCTGGTTTCTACTGGCCTAAATTATTTGGAGATGTTTTTGCTTGGGTTAGAGCATGTGATAAGTGTCAAAAATTTGCTGAAAGGCAAAAATTAGCAGCTCTGCCCTTGATTCCAGTTCATGTAAATGAGCCATTTCAACAATGGGGAATGGATTTTATAGGAGAGATACACCCACCCTCAAGTGGAAAGCATAAATGGATATTAAAAACCACAGATTATTTTACAAAATGGGTGGAAGCCATACCTGCAAGGAATGCTACAGACACTGTGATAATCAAATTCATGGAAGAAAATATCATATCTAGGTTTGGATGTCCTGCTAAAATAGTGACTGATAATGCACAGGCCTTCAAGTCTGCAAAATTTGTAAATTTCTGCCAGCAGTATAATATCACATTGAATCACTCCACAACTTACTATCCACAGGGAAATGGCTTGGCAGAATCTACCAAAAAAACTCTAGTGAGGGCCTTGAAAAAGACTATAAATGAAAATCAGAAGAATTGGGATTCTCAATTGAAATTTTCTCTATGGGCTAATAGAATAACCAGCAAGAGAGAAACTGGGAAATCTCCCTATGAATTGGTATACGGACGAGCAACAATGTTCCCTATGCAATTGGCCTTACCAGTGGCACGTTTCTTGCAAGAAAGTCAGGAGGAACCTGATGATATGATCAGGAGAATTAATCAATTGGTGGAATTAGAGGAAACACGAGGCCAAGTAAATCAGAGGTTAACAGAATATCAGGAGAAAATGAAACATCTATTTGATCGATATGCAAAAGATTGAGGATTACAAACTGGTGACCTGGTTCTCAGATGGGATGTCCGGAGGGCTGAAAAAGGAAAGCATGGCAAATTTGATCCCCTCTGGTTTGGTCCTTTCAAAATAGTGGAACAAAGAGGCAATAATACTTTTCTGTTGAAGAAATTACAGGGTGATCTGCTTGACTCCCCTGTAAATGGCCAATTTCTTAAGCCATACTTCTAGTTTTGATTCAGGTTGGGAATGCCTGATGTATTATATTGTACATTAGTTTCCTTTTTGTTTTTGATTAAATAAGGCATGTGCTGACATGTTATGAAGTAGAATGCAGAGGGACTGAATGGCGGAGCCGTCTAAAAGAGTATCTGAAGGTCTGCAGAATTCTCAACACATTCAGGGATGAACGCGCCGTCCCCAGTTGGAGCCGATGTTATCCATGTCAGTCCCCATTAAAATTTTTGGCCATCATCCCCTCTAAACCTTTCAAATTTCCTATCGTGGCTTAAGAAATTCATTTCTGTTGACCGTTGCCTTTCCTTCCCCCCTGAAATGCATTAGAAAACATCACGGGCGTGTATCCGAAGTAATAAGAGGCTCAGCCCCTTTAGCCGTGGCCCCCTATACCTTATTGTCTACATGACCATGTCTTGGAACCGAGTGTTAAGCCCCAAAGGCGCTTATCATACATATCCATCGGGTGCGCTTGGAGCCGTCCGATTGAACGCAGATCAACGTACTGTAACCCTTTGCCCCTGTGGTCCCTGCGACCACCGCTCAAAAACTGGCCTGTTTTCCCCGCACCGCTTTCGAAGGGTTGGCGATTTTCCCTCAAAACGCAGCGATTCCATTCATCAGGGGCCACGCGTCCCAGGCCACTGTTCCAATACTGCCCCATTTCGCGCGTTAACGTTCGACCCTGGACGTGCAACGAAATTTGCGTTAGCCGTCCAATCCTGAGCGCTCCATCCATTGGCTGCCAATCTCCCAAACTGCGTGAATTTTAGTCCCAATGCACAGTACTTCGGGCCCGCTATTCCGTCGCCCTCCGGTGAAGTATTAACCGTTGATTTCATTTTTGATCGTATGGCCCAGAATTGTTCACACATCCCGTTGATTGACCAAGTCTGCCTCCACGTCTTCCCTCCCGCTTGGATTTTCGTACGCCCACGTGTCATCTGTGTTCCCCCCCACCATTCACATATCCCGTTTATGTGTCATATCTCAGTGTTTATGTTATGTATCTCCACCTCGTTCATTTATTGTCGTTCCGCTATGTATCTCATTTCCACCCTTTGTTCCTCCACTATTTATCTGCATTGTTCGCCACCCTGCATTTTCTCATCATTTCTCCCAGTCTACATCACCATTCCATGATCACGATCGCATTCACCACCGTTGTGTCAGGTTTTATCTAATATTTTTGTGGGTTTTGCAGGATTATGGTGAAGAAGAAGAGCTATCACAATTTGAGGCATCCATTGCTGAAGCGAAAGACGCGTTGCAATACTGGGTGTTCAAGTACCATGTTCATGAAGAAGATCCCAGGTAGTTTCCGTGACATGGATTGCATTAAAGAAGCCATGGTAAAAGTCTACCAAACCCTCTAGAGCAATTTAAAACATAGACTTTCCACAGACGGGGTTATTAATCATACGGAAAAAAGTATCAGTCAGAGAGCAAAGGATTCAACGTCTGGAGCCGAAGATTTTAAATAGCAATACCACATTTAGAAGGCAAAGAGTAAAAGTGCATAAAAATCATATCCTCCAGGTTTTACTTCAACATATTTTTCTCTTAGGAAAGTACAGAGTGTTACATATTTTATTCTTCATACCTTACCCCTAAAGAGATCTTCTGCCCAATGCATTTACTTCATGGAGCTGGCCGCAGAGTACATGTAATATTTCATGGCCGTCAAATAGTATGGGCACGAAATGTTTCCGCCATTTTGTTTTAATGAAACAATTAATTGTTTTCACCTACTTCTTTTATGAGTTTTTCTTCTTCTTCCTCTATAAAAACTGAGAAGAAAGACATTGTAATGGTTCCAAATTTTTATCAGAGAATTGTGCAGTGAAAGGAATTTTTTTATACATATTGTAAAAGCTCTTGTATGAAGGCTCAGAGCCCGTAGGGTCTCAGTGAGGAGGAGTTCTATCTGTATTAGAGGATTCTGGTCTTTGGTATCCCACAGTATGTAACTTCCTTTCATGTGTTTAATACAACATTTCATTTTATCCATCTTCTTGTATCATGTACTGGAATGCGAGTGGCTCACTAATTTTAGGTAAGGATTTATCCTAGTTGATACCCATACTTGGATCAGTCAAGCACTTTAAATATGGCTCAGGCATGATATACTGTTTCATGTTCATTTCATCCATCTTTCTGCTATATTAGTTGCTTTGGGAGGGTGCTTTTAAAATTCCATTGTCATGTATGGATTCTTAGATTGATAAGCCCATACATGGTTCTGTTGTGTATTTGGGTATCAGACCAAAGTTAACTAATATCTTCTTATATTTCTGTTAGGTCCCTATATTACTAGTATAGTCCCTCATTGTTGTTAGTGTAACCCCCTAATTGTTATTATTGTACCCTTGTAACCCCCATTTTGTTATTATTGTGCCCTTAAATTATTATTTTTAGGTCGGCTAGGATTACATTGTGGCCCACTAGGATTACATTATGGCCCCATGGACTCCTATATATAGAAAGGAGGTTTTGTAAATTGTATCATCCAAGAATTGTTCATTTATGTAATGTATTGGAGGTTGCCCCCTCGAAGTGGCTTATTTATAAGGTGTTGATATCTCTTATCTTCTATTTTTCGAGCTGGTTACACAACATTTGGTATCGCAGCTTTGGATTCTAGGGTTTCGCTGCTCCAAACAAGAGCTTGGTTCGCAATAGTTTCGGATATATGATCTATGGAAGTTAGGTCTTTTTTCAGGCTCCTAAATAGGTCATCGTGGCATTTGCGCTATAATTTTTTTTCTACGAAGGTTCAAAATCTGAAATTCATATGGTGCGAAGCTGAAATCCCGAGGAAATTCATAAAAAAATTTTAGAGCTTGGTTCACAATATTTTTGGAGATATGATCTGTGGAAGGTAGTGCTTTTTCAGGCTCCTGAATTTCATCTCAAAGAGGTGATCGTGGGAAAAGTTCAATAACTCTCTCTCTGGGCATCGGATTGGAGTGCCGTAAAAATTGGTTGCAAGTACATGGACTGCGGTTTCTTGGCTATCAATTTCAGAGACGAAGGACAAAACAGTGACACGTGGCAAGCCGTACAAGTTCGCTCTACCGAACCAGTCCAAAGTTGGGTCATTGTGGGAGAGTGGAAATAACTTTGTCTTGAAGAATCCAAATCAGATCATATCTGTGGCATTTGAAAGACAGTTCAGAAGGCTAATATAGCAGTGAATTGCAGATATTGAAGATTCTCAATTACAGATATAATTCAATCTCAATACAGAGCTCCTAAAAAGCAAGTAAAAGGTGTGTATTTTTTTCCAATTGCATAAGTCTTGTTTGAAGAATCAAGTTGAATTGATTCCAAGGGAATATTGTAGAATATATATCAGTATTGGATTCTAAAATGGCCCCTAAAAATAATTCAACTCCCATTAAGCCTTTAGAATGCTCTACTATGACTCATGAAGACGAAGAATGGCAACATGACATATCAAAATTACAAGAGCAAGTGCAACAAATTTCGCTCTCGCAAAGAACAACAAAAAATGAAATGGAAGTTTTGAAGAAGGGCGTGGAAACTAAGATGGATGGTTTGAAGAAAGGCATGGAAGCTATGATGGATGGCATGGAGGCTGGCATGGAATCTAAGATGGATGACATGGAAGCTAAGATCGATGAGAAAATGGAAAACATGAAGAATTTTCTAAAAGCAGACATGGAAGGTTTGACAAAGTTTATACAAGAAAGGTTTCCTAATGGTGAAAAGATAATAGAAGAACCTCATGATGAGAACAAAATAAATGTTAATTGTGATTTCATAAACTCTAATGTTGGCGGGAAGAACCACCATATTCCAAAGATGGATATGAGGAAGTTTGATGGAAAGGATCCTGTAACATGGATACTACAGATGGAGCAATATTTTGATCTCCATAACGTGCAAAACACACAAAAGGTACGCATTGGAACTTTACATTTAGAACAAAATACATTTGTATGGTATCAATGGCTTTGCTCCCGTAAAAAAATTGTCACTTGGTCAATTTTTACGGAGGAAATGATAGCACATTATGAGGATACAAAGAGCAACACCTTCTTTAGCCAATTGCTAAATCTCAAACAAAAGGGTTTAGTGGGGCAGCACATTGAGGACTTTCAAAAATTGAATATAAGGGTAACTGATATTCCAGAGGAACATAGGATTGATCTCTGCATAGGCACTTTAAAAGATAACATCGAACATGAAGTTTGTGTTTTGGAACCTGATTCATTGGAGAAGGCATTCAGGTTGGCAAGAAAAGTTGAATGTAAAATTATGGCGACAAGGAAGCCTACCACTCAATTCTATAAAGAAGGAAGTGTTGCTACGCCTAGATTTCCACAACCTACAAGGTTGACACCACAACAATTGGAAGAAAAAAGAGCAAAAGGGTTTTGCTACAGTTGTGATAGCAAATACACTAAAGGTCATAAGTGTGCTGAGAAGAAATTATTTTACATAGATTGTGAAGAGGAAGAAGAAAATGAAGAAGAGGATATACACCAGGAACCAGCCCTAGAAGAGGAAGAAATGAATCCGACCATATCATGTAATGCACTGGCAGGAATTACCACTCCTCAAACTCTCAAGATAGAAGGACATATCAAGAAGAAAAAGGTAATAGTGTTGATTGATTCAGGTAGCATCCATAATTTTATTCATTGTAAGGTAGCCAAGGAATTAAATTGTTTCCTATACCCAGCACCAGAATGTCAAGTGATGGTTGCAAATGGAGGAACAATAAATTGCTCTGGAAAATGCCATAATATCAAGCTAACCATGGGGGAATATGTATTGACTAGTCCAATGCTTTCCATTCCTATGGGAGGTGCTGATGTTGTACTAGGAGTACAATGGTTACAATCTTTGGGGATGGTAGCTTTTAATTTTCAAGAACTTTTCTTGAAATTTTTTTCAGAAGGAAAGGAGGTCGAATTACGGGGTATTACAGGGAAGCCGGGAAAGATAATAAGCTCTAATGTCATGACAAAGCTTCTAAAGAAAGAACAACGAGGTGTAATTGCTCAATTATGCTCACTAGAAGTTCCAACATCAAAATCATCTATTTCTGCAGATCTCCAACAAGTCTTGGACAATCATTCCAAGGTGTTTGAAACTCCCAAAGGACTCCCACCTATTCGTGATCATGATCATGCTATTCATTTGATTCCAGGAAGTGTTCCTCCAAACATTAGGCCTTATAGATATCCTTACATCCAAAAGAGCGAAATTGAACGTATGATTGCAGAAATGTTAGAGGCGGGTATAATTCAACCTAGTCAAAGTTCTTTCTCTGCTCCCGTAGTATTGGTACACAAGAAGGATGGATCATGGCAAATGTGTCCGGATTATAGGGAGCTCAATAAGCTCACCATTAAAGATAAATTTTCCATTCCTGTGATTCATGAATTATTGGATGAATTACATGGAGCAATTTATTTTACCAAGTTGGATCTTCGTTCAGCATATCATCAAATTAGAATGAAGACTGAAGATATCCCAAAAACAGCATTTCGAACTCATGAGGGTCATTATGAATTTTTGGTCATGCCTTTTGGCCTTACCAATGCACCTTCTACATTTCAAGGGTTGAATTCCATTTTCAAACCCTTCCTTAGAAAATTTGTGCTAGTATTTTTTGATGATATACTAATCTACAGCAGGTCTTGGAAGGATCATGTTGAACATGTTGACAGGGTGCTCAAACTATTGCAGGAGAAACAATTATATGTAAAAACATCCAAATTTTTCTTTGGAGTACAAGAGGTGGAATATCTGGGTCATATTGTATCTCACGAGGGTGTTAAAGTAGACCCTAACAAAATTAAAGCCATGAAGGAATGGAAAGTCCCCACAACCATAAAGAAGTTGCGAGGATTTCTCGGGTTAACAGGGTATTATCGCAAGTTTGTTAAGAATTATGGGAGAATAGCAGCACCTCTAACAACATTATTGAAGAAAGATGCATTTTCATGGACTCCTGAAGCAACTAAGGCCTTTGAATATCTTAAAGAGGAAATGTGCCTAGCACCGGTCTTAGCTACGCCAGACTTCACAAAAACCTTTATTGTGGAATGTGATGCCTCAGGAAATGGAATTGGTGCAGTTTTAATGCAGGAAGGAAGACCCATTGCTTTTGAAAGTCGTCCAATCAAAGGAAAGTATTTACAGAAACCTATTTATGAGAAGGAAATGTTAGCAATACCGCATGCACTAAAGAAATGGCGAACTTACCTAATGGGAAGACACTTCAAGGTACAAACTGATCATGATAGTCTTAAACACTTTTTGGAACAAAGACTATCTTCAGAAGAGCAGCAAAAATGGGTCACAAAGATGTTGGGTTATGACTTTGAAATAATATACACAAAAGGAAAGCTTAATGTTGTTGCAGATGCACTCTCAAGAAAGAATGAAGAGGTGGAAGCATTGCTTTGTGCCATTTCTATTATCCAACCAGATTGGATAACTGAAGCAAGAGATGAATGGAAGAAGGATAAAGATGTATGGACACTCATTCAAAAGTTGCAGCAAGATCCTAGTACATCTGATACATTTAGTTGGAAAAATGATTCCTTATGGTACAAATATCGTTTATATCTTTGTAAGAATTCCCAACTAAAACAAAATATTCTTCTGGAATTGCACACTTCTCCTTTAGGAGGACACTCAGGATTTTTAAAAACTTACCACATGGTGAAGAAAGAATTTTTTTGGGATGGCCTTAAATCTGATATTCAAAAGTTGGTGGCGGAATGTTTGGTTTGCCAGCAGAATAAAGTGGAAACAATTAAGACCCCAGGACTTCTACAACCTTTATCCATTCCAAGTCAACATTGGGAGGAGATTTCAATGGATTTTATCACATGTTTACCTAAGTCCGAAGGAAAGAGTGTCATCATGGTGGTAGTTGATAGACTTACCAAGTATGCACACTTTTGTGCATTATCTCATCCATTTAAAGCAAGTACGGTTCCTACTACATTTATAGACAGAATTCAAAAGCTACATGGAAGCCCAAGGGTTATTGTGAGCAACAGAGATCCCATTTTTACCGGAAATTTTTGGACGGAGTTATTTTCTTGTTTGGGTACTCAATTAGCTCATAGCTCATCTTATCATCCTCAATCTGATGGTCAAACCGAGATAGTAAATAAATGTTTGGAAGGATATCTTCGTTGTTTTGTATCTGATAAACAAACACAATGGGTCAAGTGGTTACCTCTCGCTGAATGGTGGTATAACACTTCCTTCCATACTGCAGCAAAAATGACCCCATTTATGGCACTTTATGGATATCATCCACCATCCATCACATCATATTTAAGGGAAAATTCAAAGGTTCAAGCAGTGGAAGATCACATCAAGCATCAGCAAGAAGTTCTCCAACTCTTAAAGGATAACCTGAATTTGGCACAAAACCGAATGAAACAACAAGCAGATCAACATCGCAGCGAGAGAAGTTTTGATGTAGGAGATTGGGTATTTTTACGGCTACAACCATACAAACAAATGTCCCTCAAGCAAGCTAAGAAGGATAATAAATTATCGCCAAAGTACTATGGTCCTTACAAGGTGTCGCAAAAGATTGGTACTATGGCATACAAATTGGAGCTTCCTGCTTCTTCGCGAGTACATCCAGTTTTCCATGTTTCATGCTTAAAGAAGGTTATAGGTGAAAATCTTCCAGTTGAAACAGTATTGCCAGAACTTGATGGGGAAAGGAAAATCATATTGGAACCTGAAGCAGTCATGGAAAAAAGAACTCGACAACTACGGAATCGATCAATTTCAGAGTATCTCATCAAGTGGAAGAACTTACCCACTGAAGATTCTACATGGGAGGATGAGAATTTTATACAGAAGCACCCAGAGCTACTCAAGTGTTGAGGACAACACTTTTTTGAAGGAGAGGGGCATGTTAGGTCCCTATATTACTAGTATAGTCCCTCATTGTTGTTAGTGTAACCCCCTTATTGTTATTATTGTACCCTTGTAACCCCCATTTTGTTATTATTGTGCCCTTAAATTATTATTGTTAGGTCGGCTAGGATTACATTGTGGCCCACTAGGATTACATTATGGCCCCATGACTCCTATATATAGAAAGGAGGTTTTGTAAATTGTATCATCCAAGAATTGTTCATTTATGTAATGTATTGGAGGTTGCCCCCTCGAAGTGGCTTATTTCTAAGGCGTTGATATCTTTTTTCTTCTATTTCTGGAGCTGGTTACACAACAATTTCTTTCACCGCATACACCTTCTGATACTTGATTTCTGTGGCATGTTATTTGAATCGGCCCTCTTTACAGTAAATTGTCTCTTAACTGTCTGATGCTTTTGTGTTGGAGCTTTGCATCTTGTCTCTGCAACATTACTTTCCCTGTGGCAATTTCTATAAGTTCTGGTCCCATTTAAATCAATTTCCTTGTTTACAAGAGATAGCAGGGGAGCCTTTGGATTGACACCAAAGTTTTATTATATGCTCCTTGCTATGCTAAGATGTCCTAGGCACTGGTCTATGGCAACTCTAGACTGTCTCTAGGAGAGACAATATCTGTCGACAACAGAGTGTTCCTAAAGTGAACAAATGAGAATAAGATATAAACTAAACCAATTTTGCTAAGAAAAAAAAGTAGTGGGGAAATAAAAAACATGTCCATTGATCAATGGTAGCAATCATCAATGCACATAAACAAGTTCAAACTTTTGGACTCACACCATTCAAAAAATGCATCACAGGTAGCTTAGCACCTTAAAGTGGGCATGCTACAAAAACAAGAAAGCCTAGGTTTCAACCATCTTGACCTGCTCCAGTTTACAAGGGGTTCCCATCGTTGGTGATTCAAAACCTAAAATGTGTAATGATAGCCAAAATGGCTAATTACTTACTAAAAAAATGACTAAAATTTGCATATAAATGACTATTTTTCAGTTGGTGACCAATAGTAGCTAATTTACAGTATCTTATAACGCGACCAACTTTTGGTCGTTTTTAGCTTAGTCATTAATTGGTTATCTCAATTTTGTTATTTAGTTGTATATTTGGTCATTGATTTAGTCACTGGTTTGATCATTGATTTAGTCACTGATTTAGTCATTCATTTGGTCTTTGATTTGTTCATTAAATGTCACAATTAATGACCAAATATTACCACAAAATATATTACTATATGATCACCCGAGAAAACCAATTAATGACCAATATGTTGGTCGTGTTATAAGATACTATAAATTAGCTACTAATAGTCATATATATGAAAATTTTAGTCATCGTTTGAAACCAATTAATGACTAAAGAAATATGACTAAATTTTAGTCGTGTTATAAGATACTGTAAATTAGCTACTAATAGTCGTATATATGCAAAATTTAGTCGTCATTTGTAGTCACAAATTTATCATTTGCAGTAGCCATTTATTCATTATATAACGACTAATTTAGTAGTTTATATTCATTTCATTTACTTTCGTTAATAATCATTATAAATGACTAATTTAGTCGTATATTCATTTTATTTGTGTTCATTATTAATCAACATAAATTAATTTGTATGATTTTAAAAAATGTCATACAATTTACATGTTCATCTAATATGAAAACACAAAGTCGCATATTTTAATTACAATACTAAACAACATCGAGTGCAACTATAAATAATTTCAACCACATAAATTATATTATATGAAATGTTAAAGTATTACAATATGAGTTTCCAACTTAATATTAGTTGGACTACAATTTACACATGAAATGATGTTTCATCACTTCAAAACATTATCGTTGTGTTATCAAGGCATTACAGGTGAATTCATCAACTCTGAAGACTTGATCATTAGTCTTTATATGTGTGTCTTATGCGAGATATTGGCTCTAAGGGTATCACCAGACCAGTTCTCCTCTCTCTTTTTGCATTTGTCGCTCCAATGTTGTTTCTCTCCTCTTTTTTCAATTCATGCTTCTTACCATCAATATTGATTTCATTTTCTAAAAACAAAAGAAAATACAATGCAGTGTAAGACATGAAAGACAATGAACACTAGAATATAACATAAATTAGACTATAAATAGTTTATACAACATATACCTTAACATCAACAATGTCAAAGCAATTCTCCTTCAACATCAATTTCTGCAAAATAAATGTCAAGTTATTATTTCCCATTTCTCAACATGCTACATACGATAAATTGAAAATCACATAAAACCAAGAGCAAACCATTTTCTAACCAAAACAAACAAATAAACAGTGCCTCTAATAAAACTTCATTATAATATTAGCAAATGAAAAGAGAGCTAGTGGACCATTTGTGTTGTTTGACTTTGCCTATTTTTGTTGTAAAGTGCTCGAGCTTCAGGAACCAACAAATGTGAGCACGAGCTAAAAACTAACCAACCATTCACTTGTCAACATGAGAGATCATAGATAAACCACAAAATTGATCAGGCATTAAAATTGTGAGCAAACTACCTTGAAATTTTATTCTTGAGAAATACCTCAAAATCCCCTCGTTTCTAATAAGCTTCCTGGCTATGTACCTCCATCCTTGATTTCCCTTGCTATATCTTGAATAAATAATATCCCTTCAACAACCAATTTTGCGAGAATCCTACCAAGTAACTCAAGAGCCTTGGGTGTATCAATAGTAGCATCCTCCAATGAAAATAATGCAGTCTCCAAACTAGAAACATCAAAATTATATATAGTTATAATTCATAATCGCACATGACCATAGACTGTAGCTGTCTTGAAATAAACTCAAACTTGAATAAGAAAAAACACAAAATTTCAATTTTGTGGTTTATATGATAGCCATTTGATAATAGCTCACTCAGCATCCATGTTTCAAGCAATATTTGGTGTCTTTTTTATTTGGAAAATTTTACAATGGGGCTAGATGTTTTGACCTTTTCTGTTTGGATCTAAGTTGAATATGAATATGCATTGGATTTTTATTTTAAATGAAAACATAGGTTCTTCTTTTTCCTTTTCTGTTTTTCTCCCTTTACATATATATGTTTTGAATTTGCATAATTTTAAACAAAATAAACAGTCATGTTAATATGTTTTAACATATTGCAATTTTAAAAATAAATATACAATTTTAAAATTTATAGCTAGAGTTTTGGATTCAATTCAATTTGAACCAAATAAGAGTGTGGCATTAGTCACTATTTTACTAATATACTAATACTGATAACCAGAAAAGTGTCTTTTTGAGTTGCCTATATCTAATGGCTGATAAAAGAATCCTTTACACAGGTATCACATAGGAATGTTAACCAGAAATCATTTTGGTATAACATAGGAAAGTTGATGACATTACAACATCTCTACCATGTTGATGATTGAATTATGTGAATAAGGATGGAAGGCGATCTGAGATTTTTTTTCGCTAAGGGTTTCTGAATGGCTCGGCGATCGGGGATGACACAATATGGAGGGGGCTCTGACACACACTGCAGCATCACGGTCCTGCGGATGATTGCATGTGTCAGCCCTGGGGTAGGGTTTCTGCTGAGACTGCCTACAGCTATCGTAGCCTCCCGATTTTCACCTATCCCTTATTTCCTTTCACTGTCGCACTTTCTACGGCCCGCGCTCTTTTGCAACCATCGATCGACCCGCATCGAATGCCATGGAGGACAAGCTGCTAGATTATTACTCGGACCCATTGAAGGACGAGCTATTGGATTATTCCCTGGACCCATTGGAGGGCTTGCCGATCTGGTCCACTTTGCGACACTCCCCATCTTTTTCGTTCGCGCAGGCACCTCCCGCATCTGCAGTTTTGCAGGATGGATCTAAGGCTTCCACTTGGCCTCATTTTTCTCTGGAGGGATCTTCTTCCCTGGCCTACCACTCTGATTCTCTGCCATCTGCATTGTTAGATTGCTTCCCCCCCCGCCACTTCTTGTAGTCGATCTGGTGCTATCTGTGTTGTTATCCCCTGCATCTCACCATTTTCTAACATCCCTCCTATTGTCGCAGTCCTCCCCCCCTCCCTGGGATATCTCCTCCTCCCTGGATCCTATACCTTCGTTTCTTGCTTCTGCACCCCCTTTACATACGCCGAACTTGCCCCCAACTGAACCCTTGCGAATGACGCCGCGCCCCCCTCCATCTGGGTGTTTTGCGGGCATTCTCCCTATTGATCCACCCTCACATTCAGTCAGGATGATCGAGGAACCTACCTCAGACTTGGCAGGGGAGAAACCCTCCCTTGGAACTCAACCGTGCTCATCCAGGAAGTCGAGATGTGTTAAGAAAGGTAATAAGGGTATCGACCTCGCATTCAGAGACCAAAATAGGATGGGTGATGTACTTGACACGGCAGAGAGGGTTTTGGTCGGACACATTCGAGGCCGGAAATACAACACGGAGCGAATTCGGCTATGGACTATGGAGATCTGGGGACAGTTTATTGAAGCTTTATCCTTTGTCATCATTCTCCCCAAAGGATGGTTCGCACTCTGTTTCAGTCGGCTGGAACACCTGCAATGGGTACTTGCTCGTTATTGGCACATAGAACAAGCCCCAGTCCTATTGAAGAGATGGAGCCCTCTATTCGACCCTGAGCAAGAGCACTTGGGTGCTGGACCCATCTGGGTTCGATTACCTGGGCTACCTATGCACTTTTGGTCTGAGGATACCTTCTCACACATTGGCAATGTTCTTGGGTCCTATCTTGATCATGACAAATCTTATATTGCAATTGGTATCATGACCATGGCTCGGATTTTGGTACATTTGGACACCAGAGAGGGCTTGGAAGATTCCATTACATTGCGATGGAAGCAATTTACCCAAATCTAGCCCCTGGATTGTGAAGGTGTGCCTTACCGATGTAGAAGATGTCACGAGGTCGAGCATCTCTACAAGGACTGCCCACTCATGCAGAAGAAGGCTCCACAGTCCCTGCCAACTGAATATGTTCCTGCATCGACTCCACAGGCACGAGCTCCCACTCGGAAGACTTCTCAGCGTGGTCTACCCCCTCAAGCTAGTGTTCTGAATGAAGCCCCTACTGCTTATCCACCTCGACCCCCTTCGCCGCACATTACCCGCTCCAGAGCAGTTGCCGCAAAGCCATCTGTGAGTATTACTTCACTCCCTTACTCTGCTTTTGATTTTTCTGTTGTATCTATTGTTATTCAATCATTGGTCCTCTCTGTATCTGGGTCGACATTCCCCTCCTCTCCTCTCCCTTTGTCCGTGACCCCTCCCTCTATACCTTCTCCCACTCTCCCCCTCTCCTCCGAGGCCTCATCTGACACTGCGGGCAGCCACTCATACTTTCTCAGATCCCTCTCCAAGCTATCTGCATCCCCCCCTGCGGATTAGCTATTATTCCCTCCCTACCAAGATCGGGGTATCTTCTCGTGGTCAAAAATCATATATTTCTAAAGCCATTGTCCAAGCTGGTCAAGAGGTAGCCGATGGATGTCAACACACTCTCGATAGGGTCCTTAGAGCACAGACAGCCCATGCATATGTTCCCTCATGATTATTGTCTCCTTCAATTGACGTGGCCTTGCAAGTCAGGCCAAAAAACTTGCACTTCGTCGTCTATTTGAATCCACCCCTTGTGATATTATTTTCCTCCAAAAGACCCTTGGCCCTGAATCATCGATTGTCAATATTCTTCAAGGCATGCACCTTGGATGGAACTTTCATGCCCTAGATGCTCGTGGCCAATCGGGCAGCATTGCACTAGGCATCAATCCTCGGTTGATAAATCTCCTTAATATCTAGGGAGGAAAGGGATACTTGGGGGCCAACATATAATAGACTGAATTCGAATCTTCCTTTCGCATCTTCAACATACAGGGGCCGTGCTCTAATCGACTCACATTCTGGGATCATTTCCTCAACCTCCCCCTCATGAATCATGACAAGCTCATACTCAATGGCGACCTCAATTTCTCTCTTGGGGTGGCTGAATCATGGGGACATTATACTCAATTCGATCCCTTATCCGAACAGATTCAGACCCTCATTGAAATGCACCAGCTTGTGGACATCTCGTCCCCCAAACTACAACCTACTTGGCACTATAAGAGGACAAGACAAGCCTTCCTTGCCAGATGATTGGACAAATTCTTGGTCCATGAGGAAATTATTACCCATATCCCCAACCATCGGTAGTGGGTTGGACAGGGGGGACTCTCTGATCACTCTCCCATTTTTATTGAACTTGCTGGACGCACACCAAAGCCAAGGGCACCCTTCAAATTCAATGCTACATGGCTTGAGGATGCATCCTATGTTGAAGTTGTCACTTAGTACTGGACTAACCAAATAGGACCATCGGACCTAGACCCCTCTACTCTCTTCGCCTACAAGATGAAAGTGGTCAAGAGGCTTACCAGGGTTTGGGCAAAGGAGAAGCAGAACTTGCTGCAATGAGTTCGTTTGACCATCAGGGATTTGAAACGGATGAATCAAAGGTGCGCATCTACTTGCTGGAATCTGAGCGCACTAAGATCCTGAAGGCCCGTGAAGAGACATGGTGCCTTCGAAGTAGGGCCATCTGGTTGAAAGCTGGGGATGAGAACACTAACCAACCATTCACTTGTCAACATGAGAGATCATAGATAAACCACAAAATTGATCAGGCATTAAAATTGTGAGCAGACTACCTTGAAATTTTCTTCTTGAGAAATACCTCAAAATCCCCTCATTTCTAATAAGCTTCTTGGCTATGTACCTCCATCCTTGATTGCCCTTGTTATATCTTGAATAAAGAATATCCCTTCAACAACCAGTTTTGCGAGAATCCTACCAAGTAACGCAAGAGCCTTGGGTGCATCAATAGTAGCATCCTCCAATGAAAATAGTACAGTCTCCAACCTAGAAACATCAAAATTATATAAATTTATAATTCATAATCGCACATGACCATAGACTGTAGCGGTCTTGAAATAAACTCAAACTTGAATAAGAAAAAACACAAAATTTCAAACTACCCTTCAGTAAGTTGTCCCTGATTTATCAAGAAAGGCTCGAACTTGCATAAATATGTATGTAGATTCCCCAAAATATCAATTTCAACATCTTTCTTGACAAAAGAATCTAATATCCAAAGCGAAATCTCCTCTATGAAGCCACATAGCAGAAGATGCAGGATATCCAATAGAGGAAGCATGAGAATTCTACTTGTTTTAGCCAACATTCTTGATGCTTGTGCTGATATATATCTAGAGAATAGCAACCAGGTTCAAATGGACAGTAAACCCAAATGTTACACTTATTTTCACCTTCTTTAGCATTTTTTGCTTGGTCTAAGCAAGCCTGACAACAATCTACATCACTTTCTTTATGGCGCATCAGACCCCATTTAACTGCAGCTCTGTCATAGTCTGTATGTGGTTCTGCATGGCATTCAGAAGGAAGTGGCCTACCAGGTATGATTCCATCTTCTGCAGAAATAATATCAAACTATGCATCAGGGTTTAATTGCACCATTTTAAGCTAGGATTCTCCAAACCCTTGCTTCGCTTGGACAAACTGAAGTAACAAAGAAACAATATAACTCATTCAAAAATAACACACCTGGGGAAAGGTGGAAAAGAAAACAGATGTTAAAACAAAATACTTTGAATTTCAACAGTTGCTCACTACAAAATGCTAAATTCCATTCTCCTACACGTAAGTAATCAAATTGTTAAATTTAGCAACATAATAATAACCTTAAATATGCTGAAAAAAGGAACCTAGAGAAATTGTCAAGAAACCATAGTCCTCAAGTCATAAACTTAAAAATATATAAGACTGATATATGAATACTTTGTATAACACGCTCAGTTCAAAACATAATGCAGTGAAGAGGACAAAATAATTTGGTGATGCTAACCTAGTAGTCAAAATCCCAAGAAATCAAAAGCGAAAACACCAAACTAAGATTGCCATATATTCATTACCGATCTCAGGTCCATCCTCCAGCATCTTTCCACTATCTTCGCTTGAAGCTTTGGGAGGTAATGAGAATCTAGCTTCCTCCAACACAGGGCCACAGTGAGTCTCCAATACTTTTTCCACCATCTTTGTTACACTTCTTTTCACCTTCTTTAGCATTTTTGGCTTGGCCTAAGCAAGCCTGATAACAATCTGCAACACTTTCTTTATGGTGCATTAGACCCCATTTAATTGCAGCTTCGTCATAGTCTGTATGTGGTTCTTCATGGCATTTAGAAGGAAGTGGCCTGCCAGGTATGATTCCATCTTCTGTAGAAATAATATCAAACTATGCATCAGGCTTTAATTGCACCATTTTAAGCTAGGATTCTCCAAACCCTTGTTGCCCTTGGACAAATTGAAGTAACAAAGAAACAAAATAACTGATTCAAAAATAACACACCTAGGGAAAGGTGGAAAAGAAAATAGATGTTAAAACAAAATAATTTGAATTTTAACATTTCTTCATTGCAAAATGCTAAATACCATTCTCCAGCACGTAAGTAATCAAATTGTTAAATTTAGCAACATAACAATAACCTTAAATATGCTGAAAAAAGGAACCTAGAGAAATTGTCAGGAAACCATAATCCTCAAGTCATAAACTTAAAAATAGATAAGACTGCTATATGAATATTTTGTAAAACATGCTCAGTTCAAGACATAATGCAGTGACGAGGACAAAATAATTTGGTGATGCTAACCTAGTAGTCAAAATCCCAAGAAATCAAAAGCGAAAACACCAAACTAAGATTGCCCATATATTCATTACTGATCTTAGGTCCATCCTCCAACATCTTTCCACTATCCTCGCTTGAAGCTTTGGGAGGTAATGAGAATCCAGCTTCCTCCAACACAGGGCCCCAGTGAGTCTCTAATACTTTTGCCACCATCTCTGTTCATGGGAACCCCAATACATAATGTATAAACACGCCCAAATTTGGGAGATATGGACCAAAAGGAGCAGGGAGGAAAAGAACCTGATGTCACAAAAAAATAGTATGCCACCACAACTAACGGAAAAGCCATCAGTTAAGGTCACACATAAGCTGAATAGAAAAAATGCAGACCAGTATCTTTGGCTTGTGTGGAGGAATTCACACTTGCTTTCATTACTTCACATTTCTTAGCTTCTTCAAGCTTTTTCGTCCGCCATTTAGCTTTACTAGTGGATGATTCACTGGAAACTTATTTCCATTGAGCTTAGGGGGATATTTGATATTGTTGATGCAATATTGAGTATATTTGAGAAGAGAAATATTATTACAAAGGCTTACCAAAACTCCACTCCCAGTCCTTCCAAAATGGACCTGATAGTCCAATGTTTATCTTCATTAGATCTTGTTGTGGATCTACCAACTCCATATTTGAATCTTTATTAGGGCTGAGAAGGTCATTCTCTTGAGACAAGCATTACCAATTCATCTAATATCAAGTAGTTTCATCTGACATGTCTCCCCAAAAGAGGATGCCTTTCTTATTGAATGTGTGAGCTTGAAGGTGGGGCAACTATCGAAGGAAATCACCCTGCGTCTCCAACAAACAATGGAGTGTGTGCCAGATCCCAATTTGTCTTTTATGTTCCACCTAGCCAAGCCCACAATTGCTTTCCATGCTCACCAATCACTCTGGGAAATTCAAATAAGTGAGCTTGAGACATGGAATTTGGTGTGTTAAATTTTCTTAACTCTAGCAACTGGAAAATGTAGTTTCTAGTAAATTTCCGTGTTGTAAATTAATTAAAGTTTCAGCTTACTAAATAAAAAGCATTTTTGGTATTTAACAGGTAAATAAATAAAATCAGCAGTAGCAAATTGGACACCAATCCCACACATGCATACACAGAAAATTTGCACATCAAAATTATGTGTTCATTAAATAATATCTTATCATACAAGGGTTTCCTTACTGGGAACATGGTCCTTTGTGGAAAATTACAATCTCCAACAACTATAGAAATTTTCTCGACCCCTGTGCAGGTTGTACTACCCAAATTCTTCTAAGCACCCACATGACTTGCCATATGCTCAACCTGCAGTGCAACCTTTCTATCACCTATGTGGTTGTTTGCACCCATGCCCATAGCCCGTGCAACAGTTTACTACTTCCTATGGCATGCGTGACTGTTCTGCTCACTTTTCACAGCACATGCGGCCTTACTGCAACACACATGACTGCTTTGAACCCTCCACACAACTCGCGTTTCTTTCTCAAGATGAGTATTGCCTCACTGTGCCACTATTGTTGGCTAATCTACAGAATTCTGTTGTACAACCTTATTGGGAATGATCCTTGCTGCAGAAATCACTCTGTTATAGATTTCAGACCATATACACTTGGATGAAATTCCCTTCTCATCCAATCACATGTCTAGACACTCAAATCTATTCAGAAGTACCTGTCCAGTGCTACTATCATAAACAGGTCGAGGATGAAGGAGATGATATCACACAAACAAAAATCCCCCCTGCACTTTCCCCACTTGTTGACATCATACAAGTAAAAACAGAACCTGCCATGGAGCATCACCCTCTACACCCCTCGACACTCATATGGTAGCCAAAATAGGCACTTGAGTGGGAATTTTTATCAAACCAAGCCCCCTGACATCCTTGGGGATAGTAACACATCCCAAGGGGCCAATGGAAGACCCTTTTGTTTGATTGAGACCATGGTTACGATCTCAAAATCTGCTCTACTATTGATATCAGGCCTTGCTACGCAACCAACAAGACATAAAATATATTTGCAAGTCTAGTAGGATTGTGCAACCATGGTCAACTTCCTCGTAAAGGGAAGGTCTTGATGATGCTAAACAGGAAGTTTCCTTTGTAGTTGTTGAAGTCACCAATTCTACATGGATATTGGCAAAAGATCTAGACTAAAGGGAATACCCAAACATCTAACAACTAGCCAAGGTGGGGTAAATTTCCAAGCTAAGGGATTCTAGTTAGGAGGAGAATCCAACCCCACCAAGAAAAAATAGAATGTTAGTCACTAAACACATCACTTGATGCCGGGTTGATTATGTCTAAACAAGCGTGAGCATCATCAACTAAACTTATCTATGTACTATTTGGTATATAAAAGCTAATGTATTAGTGAAAAATGTGTACTCCATAGTCATGCATCTAGGTCCAAACTCCATAACAGCCAACATCTCAATAATGAAGGTCCAGTCCACTCAGTCAAAAGCTTTGTCAAATGAATTTCAAATAAAAGGGGTTGCTGGCTAGTATTTGTGCACATTTGAAGGTTTTACATGTTGAAACCATGGTATTGAGATTACTTGTTTCTACACAAAACTTGTGTTATCGTTAGACAACCTAACAACCTTCCATGGCATTGACTAGATCCTTGGAGTCTCTATTTTAGCCATGATCTTGTGTGCCACACTAAGCAATGAAATTGGATGCCAATCATCAATTTTATTTGTGGCTGCTTTTTTGGGAATGTTTTTTCCAAATGACAAAAATTGTCACTAATCATGGCTCATGGCCTTGTAAAATTCACACATAATGCCATCTAGATTCTATACCCGGAGACTTGCCATTCCTCATGTAGCTAAGTGCTGCAAAATCCTCCTCTTTTGAGAGGTCATCATTCTTCAACCTGCTCTAGTCACCAATAAAAACCTTATGAGGATTGACCCTACAATAAGCATTTCTTGTAGCCACTACATGATCCATCACAGTATAAGGAGAAAAATATTTTGAAATTGCAATTTGAACATACCTCTAATGTCAATTGGAGTGGCGACAAAATAACCATTTGCATGGAGCAATCCAAGATCATGTTCATTGCCACTTTTATTTTTAAAAAGTCAAACTAGAATTTTGAGCCCTCATCTCCCTTATGGATCCATTGTAGCTTGAAACAAACTCAGGCACCCTTGGCTATATATTCCCCTCTGCTTCATCTCCCTCTGAACCATTATGTCCTACCATGCATCCTCTCCATAGAGGGACACATTATGGAGATCCTATTCAATAGAAATGCACACCTACTGAATTATACCTTGCTGCAACTCCTTTCTGTCTTTTGCAGGCCATCCTCCTACCCCAACCTCATGGATTTGACAATACAATGTCTTTGGTTATAGCTTATGATCCAAGTAGATTGAAATGCATTTTTTACTATTTCTCTAATGGAGGTATGTAATGTCCCTAGGTAATTTTTGGCCTTGGGGTTCGATCCTTATCTAGTGTTTTCAACCAATTATGAAAAAAATCATAACAACAGTGCACATTTATCAACTCAGATAATGGTAAGTACCCTTCTATATAATTCACTAATGATATAAGAGATATTTAACAGTCATATGTTTTTTCAGCAAACCACCACAAGTTATGGCTAATTGCCTAATGAACAGTAGACCTTTACAACCAATAATCCACAAATATAATTCTGACTGTAATGTCAATATTCAATAGATCAGCATTCCAACTGTAACCCACACTAGCACTATCCAAGTTTGGTTGGTAATATACTAATTAACAACTCACTGTCTAACTGTGCTACCTCCAAACTTGTTTGCTGTTAAGAAGAGCTTGTGACAACCCTTTCTCAGTGGAGTTTCCATCTGCGGTTGGAGTAGTCTCTTAACCTGGTCAAATTGTTGGTTAGATCTTATGACAGTCCCATTTTGATCCAAATTTCACCTGCGGTTGGAGAGTTGATCCTGTTACTGCATCACGTCAACAAAATACAGGTTCTGGAGGCCTTCTTGGGATGTTTCATTATCAAAGACCTTGCCTGTAATTATTGGGGAGTGGTTTCAAAGCTTCATGTGATCACAGACCCCTGAAAGAGATATCTGTTGCGGCCCTAAATACACTCAGGAGGAAGGCCGTATATAGGTGATGCCCTAAATGCTTCAGATTGGGCACTAAAAACCACCTAGTAACCTATTGATCTCCTATTTGGCTTCAGTGCCTCAGAGAGGACCCATTGCAGCCTTACCTTTGCTTAAGCAAGGGTTCTGAGCTTGGGTGCACCATAGGCAAGTCACAGAGAGAATATCTTGCTGCCCAGAAAATCTAATGGTGTCCAGGCATCCCACAGAAAGACCTCCGTTGTCTTGAACATGAATTATTGACTAAGAACAACCGGTGAGAATGCATTTCCCTGCTTGCCAAAACGAATCATAGATGCTCCAAAATATTATGTTGCAAGAGTTGTAAAGGAGAGAGGGGGATTAGCTAGGGTGGGATCACCTCCACCAAAACTAATCAAGAGAATAAAGGAGTCTTAAAACTCTCAGAGCTCTAGCTCAAAGAAAACCGAGATAGTCCATTCCAAATTGATGATGAGAAAATGACTCTATCTCTTTATTTATAGATTCCTCATGGGGTCTCTCTTCCTAATTTAATGTGAGGGTTTACAAGCATAGCCCCCAATTCTGCCTTTTTTCTCCAGCTACCCCAAATTTACCCAATGTTGCCCCAAAACATTGGGTAATGGGTTTCCCCCTTTATCAATGACTATGGCCTATGGGGTTGGATAGGCTATTTCATCCTCCCTTGGGCACTTATTCAATAGGGAACATTTTAAAGAAGGGTAGGAAAAGGGTCTAACCTCTATTTTCTTGACACCTATGTACTTAGAGAAGTGGGAAGGCTTGGCCTGATCAATATGTGTGCTCATAGAACTGACGTTGTTGTAAAATTAATCATTATTCATGTGTTGCAATGAAAAATTAATCATTAGTAGATACTTGCATCACACCATGCTCTAAATGTTGTATACATAAGTGGCAAGCATGGCCCTTAATGTCTTTTCCATATATTCAAGTGTGTTTGAAGCCTTTAAGATCTTTGTTCATGCATTCTCAAGTAGATATGGGGAAACTGTTAGTTAGTATCTTCGTAGTTGCAGTGACACCATATGGATTATCAACAAGTATGGAACTTGTTTGTCTAATTAATTTGGTCTTTCTCAGCATATTAAGGACAACTTTGGCAAGTTCCTTTCTTTATGGGGAAACCATTGTGAAAGAGAGCCTTTTCATATGTATGACTATTTGTGGGACAAGAACACTGGCAAGTGGCTATCATGGCAAGCTCTTGTCATTCTGAAAAACTTCCAGAAATTGATTGATTCTTCCGCAATATATTGATGATTCCCAAAGAATGTTTGTTCAAGCTAAGTAAATAATCTGGATATTCTTTACTCCATTTGAAAGGATTGGAAATGGTCTCATGAGATACCAGTTATGGGCACTATTGAACCAAGGAATTCTATGACAAGAACCGACAACTCATTTAGTGGAAATTCATCTCAACAGGGAGTGGAATGTTTGAGACCACAAGTCAAGGTGTCCCTAGAAGTGTCATGATATTGGAAATCCCATTATTATTTTAAAACTGAAGTACTTATATTGTTGGTTCTTCACAATATTTTGGTGATAAGGGATCAATTGCATTTCATTTGTCTAACGAATGGTTATTGCATGGCATGTTGCAACTTTGAATCTATCTTTCAATGCCATTAATATTAGTCTCTGTTTTAATCTTTAATTTTTTTTCTTGTGTTCATTGGAATAATGCTCTATTTGGGGGTAAATGGATGGTTCGAGAAGCATGAAAAACTGTGGGATGTTATCTTTCTAACAATCCCTTCCTACTTATAGAAGTGATACAGTTGGGCAACGTTTCATGAGATGAACACTTTGTTCAATTTGGAAGAAATTTCTATATTTACTATTTAGATCAAGTTTGACTATGTAATTTTTGTCCAACATTGTCATTTTTAGGTAAGATGTGGGCAGTCTTTAAGTTGGGGTCAAGGAGTATTAACTGTTATTTATTTTGTAGGCAAGCAGCTTTTATTTGACTACTTTTTGGCTCCTGGCTGTAACAACTGTAATTCTTAATGCAATATCTGTGCCATTTGCCCCTAAAATATTGTTTTAGGATGCGTATTACTTGCAGGTCTAATCCGTAGGTGTGAGAAGAGGTTAAGGGTGCAGCTGTATTTTCTTTATGGTAATTATCTCTGTTCTGGGCCGCAGTAAACAGTAGCTTGTGAAGGAAATCTAGAGGGCCGAGAGACCTAGTCTAGGGTCTCCTTACTTAGCTGCAGCCACTAAGAAGCCAACACAATTGGATCAAAGGTTGCAGACCCTTGGACAAAAGTTGTGATCCATTGCTATAGCGTATCTCTCCATGATCTTCTGTTTAAAATATTTGTTGCAGGACACAAACAGAGGACCATTACTACAGCTAGTTGTTAAGTTGTTTAAGAGAATGAACACATGGTTAAGTCCTTTTTTCTAGGCCTCATATTCCCAGGCTTGAACATAGGTTGTAATGGAGAAAGATGGAAAATTCAGGCAACCCTAACCAGTATTAAGAATTGCACTCTAATTTGAGATCTTCTATTTGGCAATTCGGTGTTGACATTAAAATCATTGTACTCTCTCTCTCTCTGCTGAACATTTATTTATGAATAATAAGAAGAATTGATCAAGATTTTTCCCTAGATTGTGGTTTTTCCCTGGCTTGCGCCATATCCGTGTGTTATCTTGTCTTGGCTTGTCTTTTGCTTCGATCATCTGTGTTCTTTCTTCAGTTACTGTTTATATGATAATGAGCTACTCAGCTATGTGATTGCTAATGGAATATAAATGGCTTATGGGATAGTACGTTCAGTGAAGTAACTAAGTAAGAACATGCTCCAAAATTAACATGGTTTTAGAGCCAGATAAGGTCAATCCCAAGAAAGAGAAGGAATGTAATCAAGTTTGCATCAAGCAAGGGACTGTTAGAATTACATCTTGGGAATATGTCAGAGTTGGTCTCAATAGCTTATAGGGGCTTCAAATCAAATTTGAAAACCATTATTGCAGAGTCCTCCTTCAACATTTAATGCAAGCAGCCAACATGGAGGAGAGCAGAGTCAATATTGTTTTGGGAAGTGTCTCTCTTGCTAGATCAGACCACAGGTTAAGAGGTAAGTATTGATGATTTTTCTGTACTTTTTTGTGAAGGGTTCGTCTCTATTTACAAGGCTGCTGGAAGGTGCTGCTACAACAGTATGAGGAGAAGGATTTGAGAGGGCTGAGAGGCCTAGAAGGGACCTCTTGCCCTAGCTGCAGTGATCTCAAGAGATAGTGAAAGTAAACAGGGGTGGTTCCTTGTCCTAGAAGGAGATTCTCATTCTGCAGGCCACAGAGAAGGGATTGCTTCTGCAACAACTAAGAAAATTCTGTTTTGAGGCCTAGATTAGACCACAGTCATCCTAAGGTACAGTTCAGTTAAGATCAAGTATATCTTGGTATATATGAATACCTTGATGTAGAAAACACGTGAATTGTAGGAGGCTTGAGGAGGAGCCTTAAAGCCCTTCCAGCCATGCTTTGAATGTCTAGTATAACAACATAACAGGAAGCATAGTTGGTCATGAAAGCAGAGTGATTTGAAGCAGGGTTCAACAAGCTTACTTTTCAAGGAAGTATCTCAGATCTTCACTCTTGATACTGCACCTATGAAATAATTGGACGTTCGTTATATAGCTATGGTCTTGGTATGATTTGCTTATAATGTCATATGGCATATGCTTCAGTATGATTCTTTGCATTATGACATTTTGTCTTGCTTCAGTCATATATATGTTTCTCATATTACTCTACATTGGTATGGCTTCCCATATTGGCAATAATTGGTATCAACCCATTCATATATACTCTCAGCTTTGTGTATGGATGTCACTGTGCAACAACTCCAATATGGTATTGCTATTATAGCAGTATAAGCTTGACCTCGATTTCATCAGCTGTATATGAATGATGATACAGTACATGAATATATGGAAGTGCATCGATCCGTTCAAATATGGATTCTCTGCTCTATTTGTATGGTATATTCCCACTGTCTATATTTGTTGAGTTTTGCATTGTATACAGAACAGTAATATTACCCTATATATGGTGTCAGGAATCCTATTCGAGAATGATGTTGCAGTGGAGTAGCTGCAATATCCTGCATCTAAAATTTCAATGCTCTCGATCACTTTGGGCCGTATTGATTGTGTTCATAGTCATGTTTCTTCAATAGTGTCATCATTCATATATATAGTCAGTATGATCTTCTTAGCATCAAGCTTATAAATCCTTGTTCAGTTTCAAGAAGAATCATTTTTTCACTTTGAAGACCTATAGTATCATTAAAGGAAGAAATTATGTAGGTATCTGAAGACCAAACCTCCCTTGTGACAGAAATCACTACAAGAATTCAGGTTGAACATTGGGCATTCCATTAGCATAAGTCAAGGATGCATCAAGTATTCAGTCTTTAATGACAAGCATTAGAACCTGGAGGGAAGAAGACAGATCTTCTTCACCAGTTTAAAATGCATTAACTATTTGCCACATTCTTCTACAATAATACTGAACCTTGGAATAAATTCAGTATATCAGATGTCGTATTTGTGGCTGAGAAGAAACTTGGCATAATTTGAAATTTCCTTGGTCTATCTAGATGTTAAGACCAGGCTAGAAGCTAGTATCCATGGCATAATCAGACCCTAAAATCATTCCAAGCCTAAATTCAGAGTAATTCCCTTGGTATCTTTAATTTCAGTCATTCTTACAATTTCAGTAATAAGGTTCTATTAATATACTTCTATTGAGATCTGTCATTTGAATAGGTAGAGCATGTGAGAGAGTTCACCTATGTATTGCTGAGGTTTGGTATTCTAAAGTGTCATATTAAAAATAAGGAGTAGATTGATAAAATACTGAAGCAAGAATTAAGAGGGAGTTATATTGATGACTTTGGCACATGGACCAAAGGAATAGTGACTGGAAAAGTAGCAGGTTGTAGATAGCTCTATGACTATAGTTTTGGCAAGGTCACTTTCCTTATACTTAGAGGGAGTTATGGACAGGCCATGATGATTGGATTGTAAGGATGCAACTACTTCTGATTGATGACACTCTCGTTTGTCAACGTAAGAGGGAGTTGACTTTTGAAGTCAAGATGTAAGACCTAGCCTTGATGCACTATTCCCTACACTTAAGGATTGATGGTAAAATGGTCTGCATATGTATATCTTGTGGGATGCCTGATCACCACCTTATCAGACATATGTCTCGCTATGAAAGTTCTCAAGTCAATTTATGGGTGAGCCCCATATATTGGACAACTGCTTATTGAGATATCTCAGTGATTCTACATCCTGATGTACACTACTGAAATCTAATGTTTCATGAATATTTTGATGATAAATCGGTTGACAATATGATGGATGGAAAGAGCACACATAAGTGTTATATACTCCAGCACTACTGCAGTTGGATGTATAAATTTAAGAAACCTCTTCAGTTGTCATTGTTGTATATTGCAGAATAGGATTTAGAGAATTCAGTGTTTCACATAATACCACTTTATATGGTACAACAAAGGACATTCCTATTTTATGTCATGTTTGAGTGATCTCACATTGAGTAGGATGCCTGATGGACACTTTTCTTTCTAG
Source organism: Pinus albicaulis (assembly GCA_034641835.2). Taxonomy (NCBI): domain Eukaryota; kingdom Viridiplantae; phylum Streptophyta; class Pinopsida; order Pinales; family Pinaceae; genus Pinus; species Pinus albicaulis. The sequence continues at coordinate 493,319,571 of CM076576.1, forward strand.
AAAGACAAGCTTAGGCTTGTGATCTCCCTGGGTAAGAGGGAGTAAGATCAGCTAAATATTTTCTTCATCAAGATATGCAAGAAGCAGAGGATTTCTACATGATGCCAAGATCTCTGTTGGATGTTTTCTACCACTTTTTATTTATTTTTAAGGATCCAGACAAGGAGAAAGAACCCTTGAATTTCAAAGGACTAATGAAAAAACAAAAAAAGGCTAACAATGACAGTTATTCCGTGAACAGTTGATTGACACTTAAAATAACTAGTAACACGGCTTCATAACTTGATTCTTTCCCAATGACAACTATTTGTGTGATGTATGCATTCAAAATGAGATCAATCACAGACATGCTGGGAATTATAAATAAAACCTACCAAAACCACACAAAAACTAAATTGCAAAGATAAACCAAAAATCTAGATGTGTGAATTTTTATACTAGGGTTTTTTTGGCGGCCTCCTGTCTAGCTACAATGATCAAATAAAATGTACATTGTGGAATCAGGGAAGATCTGTTGATTATGGTAGCCAAAGTAAACTTTATCAAACAAGTAACTTGTCAAAGAAATTTTGTGGGGGCCGTATGCAACAACCCTTTTGATGTATGTACACAATACACATGGAATTTGTTAATAAGAAGTCATAATGTTGGAGTCTCTGGTGTCATTATAACAGACAATACATGGAACCTTCAAAATGCCAAAATCTAAGTAGAAGTTGAAGATTGAAACAAGGGACTCAATTGGAGAGAAGGATTGATTTCACATAGTTCCTTCATGTGAATAAATGGAAAAACAATTGCAGGCCGATGGTATCAATAACAACATAACACCAAAATAAGTAATATTGGAGATGAAACAAACCAATGCAAAATAGTGATAAGTTAACAAGGGAAAAATGAGTTTTCTTTGGCTGCAAGACAAGGTCATTTTTTACATTCTCACAGACTTAACAATATAAGTCAAAACAGTGAAGGATACAGGTATTTGCACAAACATGCCCTGTTATCACTTGGACTCTTCAATGCCAATTTACCATCCATCTATCTATCTACATATGCTTGAGTGTGTATGCATAAAGACACAGAAAGGACCTTAAAAATAGGATTTGCACCTAACATCGTCAGATTCTCCTATGATCATAGTGACACCCTATCTGTCCAACAAAGTTGAAGGGTAAGTCACATGGCAAATTTAAACCCAAGTACAGGCACTTTTAGCATATTGCTTGTTTAAAGTTATATAGATGAAACAGCTGAAAATGAAACCCGCCAATTTTTTCAGAACTAAATGGGAGTTGTGGTGAATTTGAAGGAGATGAATAAATCTAAGTCTGGCTTGATCAACCTCCTATGGGTTTCTGCAAGTCTGTTTGTTGCTTGCAGTGATATTGTTTTGGGGATTTCCGGGGGCCAATGGTTAGCCCTATGAAGAAATTCTCATGCCATTATGATTGAAAGATGTGGCGCAAAATTCAAATGATAATAATCCTTATAGAAGTAAAACCATGACGAAAATGAAGTTAAATTTAAGAGTGTATAGTTTCTAACTTGAAATTAGCGGGAAGACGACCTTTGAAATAATTTTTTTAAACTAGTAGGTTGAGGGTAAATTGAATAGAAGGGTTTTTTTTTTTTTTGGAAAAAATAGGGTGGGGGGGGGGGGGAATTTTATGGTTTCTAGGTTTTCTCTGTGCATTGGGACGATCAATGGCAGTAGTCATTGTAGCTCTGATGGCTTATAGGAGCTGCCTCACCACTTGTACGCACATGTAGGGTCTTCATTAAACGCTCCTTGAAATCCTAATCGGTCTCCCTTCAAACTCCTATTTAACACTCCCGGTTTTTGGTTTACGCATTTTTTAGTTATCTGTTGCATCGTTGTTCTGTTTTTGCATCCTCCTAGTGTGGAAGCCAGTCCAGCGTTTGAGACTCTCCCTCACAGTGCAGAGTTTGTAACATTTTTGTGATTCATCTCTCTATGGTCTCAGTATGGTTAGCCCCAAAGACCATGTCAACTTAGAACCGAAACCGGAGGACATTCTGTCGGTCTAAGGGTTGGAACCAACCCAACAAAACCTAGAGAAGGTCAAAATGCCAACGAGGTCTCCACTTGGCAAGCAAGGTATTATTGAGCTGGACTGGGAAGTCGGTGGCAGTTTAGGTTTTTTGGACAGTCAAGAAGCCTCTCATCAAAGGCGATATCCTGGCTGCAAGCAACAGAGTCTTCAGTCGGTCTGGAGAATGCAGTTTTACAAAGAGTTGAAGGTTGTGTTTCCCCGACAAATTTTCGGGTAAGATCTTTATGTCTCTTTTATTCCTTAATTGGTGGTATCGAAGACGTGGTAAAGGGCAGTAGTCTGCTAAGGCATGAAGGTTTAAAATATTGTTTAATTGAGGAGGTAAAGGCGGTGTCCCTGGGAGTGGGTCAGCACTTGGATAAGACTCGGGGATGCAAAATCCCGCTAGTTGTTTTCCCTAGTCTAGTGTCTAAGCAGGCTTTGTTTTCAAAGCGTTTTGGTGATAATGAAGGGTTGTTTGGGGAGAATCTGTTTAAAGGATTCCCGATTTTGGAGGAGTCATATACAAATTTTTGGCATGCAGAAGAAAGTAGGTAGGAAGGTAATATCTTCTCTCAGAAAATCCAAGGAATAGATAATGACATCTCTCTGGGGCTGAAGGAGAACCACCCGCTTCTTGACCCCAAGACTCAGTCTCCAGGAGTCGAGGAACCTCCTCAGAGCGGCGGGTCGCCGGTTTCTTTGCTAGAACAACTCGCTAAGGAAGAACTACAGAATGATGAAGCTCTCAGCACTTCTTTTGGTATTGGGCAGACCTTTGGCTCCAAGAGAAAGAAGGGGAAAGTAATCAAGAAGAAGGAGGTTAGGCCAAACTTGGTATTGGGAGTGGAAATTTCGTTGGACGAGGCCTTGGCAACCTTAGAACTTATCCCGGTGGGGCATGCGAAAGGTCGTCAATATTCCTCAAATTATATCGCAGAGTGGATACATAAGTCTTGGAGTGGAGGTCTGACCACTCAAACAGAGGTTATCATCTTGACCAGAGTCTGGTTTATGGTCAGGTTCACAAATGAAGAAGCAATGGAATGGGTTCTGGAAAGGAACTGGGGCTTTGGAAATTCCCCAATATTTTTCAAAAAATGGATGCCATTATTCGACGCACAAAGAGAAAGGCTCGAAGAAATTCCGTTTTAGGTGCGTCTGTCGACCCTCGCACCCCAGAACTGGTCGATGGGAGTGCTTAGGGCCATTGGAAATATGTTGGGCACATTTCTTGAAGCAGATATGTCATTCTTGGTGACAAAAGAGAGGAAGGTTGCTCAAATATTGCTTCGGTCGGACACAAGAGAAGGGTTAGCAAATATGATGCAAATTCAAGTGCATGGCCACTATTTCTCTCAGATTCTGGATTGTGAGCAGTTAGCATTCCTTTTCCATCATTGTCATAAGTATGTTCATTTGGAAAGGGATTTTCCTTTAGGCTTCCGTAGACGCAAGAGACATCGAGAAGAGCCCGAACTTGAGATCAGTATTGGGGAAGAGGTGGAGGTCGAGGTACAATAGGCAAAGTTGGATACTCAGCATGATGGCTTCATTGATCCCATGGAACTTTAGCTGCCACCACAGGGGGGACAGGCGGAAGTAGTAGACACAGCTAGGGAAAGTCAAGGCAAAGAACTCACACGATAGGTGCCTCTTCCCGCGGGTACTAATACTCCCCCTACTACTCCTATGTCTGTTAATTTATTTCCTCATTCTATTTGTCTCGAGCCTAGTCCCTCCAGCCATAAAAATTTTGAGTCTTGTTCCCTTGTTTCTGATCTTATATCTCTTGAAAGTATCATCTCTGTCATTCCTGAGTTATCTTTATCCGACATTCCCCTATTACTTGAAGAGCATCCCTCGGGCCTTGTGTGCCCTACTGAAATTCCTCAATATAACCTTAGGCCGAGAGACAAAAAATATTTTATTGTTATCCCTGTTGGAGGTCTTGGTATCCACTTGGAACCCTCTGTTCCTAATAAAACGAGAGGTAGAAAATTGAACATCTCCAAAGAAAAGTTGAAAGAAAAACTCGATATTGATGATGGCAATAAACTATCCCTTAAAGGGGCGCTTAGAGCAGCGATGTCCCCTGTCGTGGTTTCTCGATGATTGTGATGTTCTACAACTATAGAGGGCTGGTCTGTGCCCACAAAAAACTAGCTCTAAAAAGTCTCTTCAGTTCAGTGCATTGAGATATTATCTTGCTTCAAGAAACATGGGTGAAGGGGACATGGTGATGAAGTTTTTACCCAAATTCTTCATGGGTGGTATTTTTTGGCCCTTGATGCATCTGGGAAATCACGAGGATTGGATTTTGGATTCAGAGATTGAAGCATCAAACTTCTGAATTCCTGGGGGTCTGATCTGGCTCTCGGGGACGAGGTCTTTTCTTCTAATCTCGGGTTACAATTCTCCATTATAAATATCTATGACCCCTGCCAAGATAGAGTAAGCTTCTGGAACTCTTTCTTCTCAAAGTCTCTCATAAAAAACTTTATGATAATCCTGGGAGGGAATTTTAATGTCTCTTTGGGTTTTTCTGAGCCTTGGGGGCCTCACGCCCAAGTAGATCCCCTGGCGGAATTTTTTCTAAATAAATTCAGGAGGGATAACTTCATTAATATAGATCCAATAAATCCCGAATGCGGGTGCTTTGCAGTAAAAAGAGGGACCACCTGGGTGCCATGTGGCAAGACAACTATCCATCCCACATGCCCGCACATGGCCGCCAGCCCAACAATAAATGCCCGAGAATGCTGGTCTTTATTTCGCACTCCGCCACCTTCATTGCGACGTCCTCCTGCTGCAGAGCATTAAGGGCTCTCGATTATGCTTCCATGGCTATTAAGTCTACTCTCTGTGCTCCTTCGGCCTCCATTCGGCTCTCCCTCTTGTTTTTTATGCACGCCTCCCATTCTCCCTTTCAGTGCCTGGATATTGGCCCTGCTTAGCCCTGTTACAGTCTTCCCACGCTATTTTCAGGTGGTGGCAACTCCTTCCTAGCGCCGTCGAGTGTCCCTTCTCTATTCTGCACCTCTGCTCCCTCGCCTGTCATGCCGAGGCGTCATCGTATGTGGTGTCGAAGAGCCGAAGGCTGCAGCCTCCCCTCCAAACCACCTCAGTTGAACACAATGGGTAGGGAACTTAACCTTTCTATGGGCTTGGAGGAGCCAAGCAGGCTCGACCCTATTAATCTTTCTGCTCAATTATCCTTTCATCTCCCTGTCTCCCCTTCGCCTTCCTCTAGCATTCGGCCCAAAAAGCACCCACACAAGTTGACTATCCCGCTTGAGCCAACCTTCATCCCTCGCAAGATGAAAGCTCTGCCTATGCAGAGCACCTCCAATAGCAGCCATTGCACCAGCTACAAGTCAGGTTCCAGTGATGGTCGAAGTTCAAATAGCGATGAGGGAGAAAAGGAAGAGGACACCAGTCAGCTTGTTGCCACCTCTAAATGGCCAGACACTCCGGGGTCGCCACGGCTTCAGGCCACTAGCCACGCGCTGAGCAAGGAGGATGATGACTCTTTATATGTTTGCAGGATTAAGGAGGAAGACCCTGTTGTGACCAGCAACAACCCCCCTTTTATTTAATATTAGTAATAATACTAAATAAATGGGGACCCTTAGTTAAAAATCCAAAAAATCCATTAGGATTTGTTTTCCTTTTCAAATAAAACTTTCTATCATAAACTTATAGAAATCCCTTAGAAAGAACATTAAGAAACACTTAAGTTTATGATAAATTACAATAAAATTGCTCTTTAAACAAAATAGCGCATCCATAGCAAAATGGTATATATCTTTTATAAAACTGAAAATGCGATTTTGCGCTTTTGCGATAATGTGATCCCAAAAGCCTATACAATAAATGTATTGGTCGCAGATCGCATAGCGCAGAAAACAGAAGTGATTAATGAATACCTTTTGCGCTATTTTCAATTTTGCGCTTTTGCGAGATTTGCGATGTGCGCTTTTGCGCTATTGCGCAATTTCTGCTTTTGCGCTATTTTACATAACTGCGATGGCTTCATTTTGCGATATTGAGATATTGCGACTTTGCGATATTGCGATATTGCGCAACAAATTGCAGATCGCAATGTCGCAGATTCATGTAGGCGCGTTGTCCAAAGGCAATCTTCTCATATATCAAATCTATTATGCGCTTTAATGATTAAAATTAAATGATTGGATTGACAATTAATGGTAAATGAGATTTTGTTTTGATTGAAATTCGTTTCACGATTAAAATATTATATTTCATCCGCCTTCACATTTAAAACAGTCTCATCACCTTTATGCCAATATCTATTACTCGTGAACGCAGTGCATCAAAGGCTAAATCATTTGCAAAGCTTTCACTAAACACTATGGGTAAGAAGGAGAAGAGCTCAATGAGGAAAACAGAAATGACTTCAGCTTAAAAAACTAACTGCGCTTGTAATAAGGATTCCGGTATATCCACTTGGGAAGGAATGTATAATCTGTTAGAAGAAGAAAATCCTGTGGTGATGAAAGTTGTGGCTACAGCAGGTTCTAGTAATACATCTGAAGCAACCCTCAAAGAACTGGCTTGTTCATTTCTCCATAGGATAGCAGCAAGGCCAAGGATTCTCCCATATACGGACATGGTGAAATGGGTGTTGGACAGCACCGATATTTCAGACAGACAATTCAGAACTCCATCTGAAGAGCTAATCGGGTCATTCACCACGGAATACGTGAGGCTGATGTATAAATTGCCGGAATCTCATGCGCCTTATAATAAGCAATTTATGAAAGAATTTACCAGAGAACATGCGAATTTGTCAGAATGCACATAGGAATGGACCAAAAGAGATGAGCCATTGAAGAAAAACAAACATAGGTGGACAGTACCAAAAAAGGATGTTTTAGACGCTGTTCACAAGTTCAAATATCCAAGTGGGCAAATTGACACAGTTTCTACCACAAGATAAGGTATGTAAGTTTGCAAAAATTATCCTCTATAGAGCTTTTAGAAGTTACTAAAGAAGCTGTTGGAGGTCAAGAGTTCTCAGAGAAACATAAATCTCTTCTTGAGAAAAGTCGGGAGTCAAAGAGACTTGAAATAACTGTAAGACAAAATGAGGAAACATTGACCAAATTCAAGGCACTTAATGCTGAGTAAGGAAAAAGACGTGGAGCGTGTTTGGAACAGAGGAAAATTACTGCGAAAGATCAAATTGATAAAAAGAAACTACTTTGGCTAAAGTATGATATGAGAAAATGGTGAAGCAAAATCAAGATGAAATTGCAAAATTAATAACAGAGCAAAAAGCTCCAATAAAGGAAAATGCACAAAGAGAAGGCAGCAGAAGAGGCGGCTACAGCGGCAAACACTCTTACTGATTATGTAAATGATAATTTACACAAAGCTAATTTGATTCCAGAAACTGTTCCAGGATATCTCCCACAGGCACATCAACTGCAAACAGAATGGAGGCAAAAGGCAGAAGAAAGAGCAAAATCAATTCAAGGGCTGACAAGATTAAATTGGGACTCATACTGGACATACTTAGTGAAGCCACACAGTCAGCACAGTGCGCTTAATTGTATCATCAATTCTATAGAGAAGATTGCGCCTACACTTGCCGACTCTGTCTTTTCAGGACAGTTGAATTCTGAAGTCGGTCAACCACATCTTCTCAAAACTATGCTAGATGCCTGCAAGTTTAAAGATCAAGTTCATAAATAGTTAGTTAATGAGCTTTATTTTCTTAGATTTAGTTTTAATTTTACTGTATTTTAGCCTAGGAAAAGGACTGTCATTAAACCGAATCCTTAATTTTTGTAATAGACTATTTTTAGATTTAGCTAAGTAGTATTTAAACCCTTCTCATGCATTTATAGAAGGGTCCTGGATCTTAATATTTTGACTTGGAGATTACATTTCTGTACTCCACTGACTTATATATTTTTTAAAAGGATCACATCTGGTGATTTTATGCGGAATTATCTTTGAAGTGTTGCATTTCTGTACCTTGGAATTTGATTTTGCATCAGAATTACTGGATTAGAGTATCAGATTTCATTTGAAAGTCTTCAAGATGAATAAGGTATTTCTATCTGTTCACTGTTGATTTCTTTTGTCTTATGATATTCGCTCTAAATATTGCTATCATTTATATATCTTTGTTTTCACAATGCTTCCTTTTATATATCATTTCTGAGTATAATTGAAACGTTATCTTTCATAAGTATATATAGATGGTATACAATGATGAATGCAATATGCTAATACAACTCTGTTTAATTTCTTAAATAGAGTTATCTTTATTTTTTTCTGCATATTTCAATTTAAATAATAATACATTTTCATGGTTATTGTTAAATTGGAACAATCTTAAGTTGTATTCATATATAATTACCCGGGTTAGTGTTAGAATTTCTTTATCAGTATTTAGTTTAAATTAGATAGTTTTATTTCAGTTAATTTAGTCCCATTTCCACCCATCCAAACCAATCCATTTAGTTATAAGGAAACTGGTCCTTTAAATCCAGTCGGAGCCACCATACCAAATGGAAAAGGAGCTATCTTAAGGTCCCGACCGGGTGGTTTTCCCCGATGTTTGAAGCAGAGATTTTCTAGGCTTCAACATTTTTGGCGCTAGAAGGAGGGCCTGAGCTATGAATGGCAAGTAAATCTCTATCCACAAGCCATTCTAAGAGCAAAACACCTTCATTAACTTCTTCAATTTCTTCTGAAATTCAAAATCCTAGAGAAGAAATTGCAGAAAATATTCAGACACCCACTACCAAAATCTCAAAACATTCAGACAATCAACATCCCGAGTCTCCCGAAGTTCAAGATTTAATTCATAAATTGAAAGGATTCTCATTATCTCTAGAAGAGTCTGAAATATCTGAAGGTAGTGTAACTTCAAAATTTGTTTCTTCCAAACCTCTTACTAGGCTTCAAAGTGAAAAACTTGGTATTTCTCCAAAAGAATTCCCTTTACCTAGTAGAAGTAAGACAAGAAAAACTCAATCGGAATCAGTAAGTGATATAAGTTCAACATCTAATATTCAAATACCTGTTTCTGAAATCCTAACTCAACGAAGTACAGTTGTTTCCATATCATCTCCTCAATCATCATCCGCTCAATCCTCATCAATCTCAGCATCATCTATTCCAACAAATTCTATTCAAACACCACCAGTTTCTACTACCCCTCCAATAGTTGTTCCAATAATGGCTAGACCATGGGCTACTCGAGGGGCAGTCAACATGGCTGCACCTTTACATGATTTACCAGACAATCCTGGAAAATGGCTTCCAAAGTTTAGCCCAGATCTTAACATTCAAGCTGAAGAACATATCAATAAATTTATGCTGGCTATTAATTTGAATGTAGTCACACATGAAGATGTTGTAGTTAGAATATTCCCTTATACTCTTCAAGGAATAGTAGGATCATGGTACTTTTCATTACCATCAGGATCCATAACAAGTTGGGACATTTTTGCAGATCATTTTTTAACCAAATTTGGAGATGACCGATCAATAGCAACTTTACTCAATGACCTCTCAAATTTGAAGATAGAACCCAAGGAACCCATTAAATAATTCAACGCTAGATTCAACAAACTCTTGAACAAAATCCACACAGATTCACAGCCCAGTGAACAAGTCAGAATTGAATGGTACATAACTGCCTTACCCTCAAACATAGCAATTTTCGTAGACAGAGCTGCAAAGCCTACGTTAGCTGAGAATATGAAAGAAGCTATTGCAGTGGAAAAACGAATTACTTCTCTGGAAAAGAAAAATGCTATCGAGGAAAGGAAATCAAAGAAAGTCAGCTTCAAAGATGATTTAAAGAAAAAGGCCAAAGATCCATACGACATGGAAGGTTTACAGAAAGTTCTTAAAACCATGTCAAATGAAATGGTTGAAATTAAAAAACAAGTAGCTGAAACTTCTACCAAGAAACCATTTTGAAATTTCAGAAGAAACCAAGTTGAATCTAAACCTCCTAATGCAATCACTAATGCAGAATCAGAGGAAGAGGAAGAAGAAGAAGATACATCTCTAGTATCAGATGAGGAAAATGAGAATGAAGAAATAGCTGAATTGAATGGAATGTGGGATTTTATTCTCCCTAATTCTGATAGTGAAGAAGTTATGCCTGTAAGTACTAGGAGTAAATCTATGTCGGAACCAGTGCAAACAGTTCCTAAAAAGAAAATTACAACTCCAAGTACCAAAGACAAATCCCCTGTAAAGAAAACTCCTCCATTACCTACTCAAAATCAGCCATCCTCTTCTAATCCTCCTACATCAACAGCAAAGACTTTAGTAGTGTCAGATTCTATGGAATAGAACATTGTCGATGAAATGAAAAAGATCAAAGCTAACATTTCCTTACATGAACTCAGCAAACTAAAACACCAGCAAAAGTTGTTATTGAAAGAATTAAACGCTACACCAATTGCTCCTTTACCAAGCGGTGTAGTTGCAAAAGCAGCTAGGGGAGCTGGTAAGCCACCAGATAAGGTAGATGCTACTGATACAGTGCTCATTGGAGAAAAGTCAAATTCTCAAACTCCTCCTTTTCTTCTGACTTATGAGATGTACAATAAAAATCTGCACAATTGTTTGATTGATTCTGGAGCTTCCTCCAATATAATGCCTACTTCTGTCTGTGCTAAATTGAATATCGAACCACAGAAATCAGCAGTTCATATCGTTCAATTGGATCGCTCTAAAGTTCAAGTTGTGGGAGAAATCAATTCAGTTACTATCAGATTAGCTTCTGATCCTAGGATTGTCTAAAGAATTGATATTTTGATTGCTGATATTCCTGAATTCTATGGATTAATCTTGAGCAGGGATTGGTCTGCGAAACTTAATGGTTATATCTCAACTGATTATTCACATATGTGGCTTCCCTACAAAGGGAAACAAAATCAAATTAAAATTGAACGAGAAAAACATATGACGCACACTGTCACTGAATTCGAACAACCTAATGAGCCTGTGGCATTCAACAACAATATTCTTGGAGGTTATTCTGCTGAGTCATTTCTTGGAAACTTCGAAGCTCCTCAATCACCTTTTTCTGTAAATACTTTTGTTTCTCAAATAGAAAATTTTTCACAATCTGATTCTTCCAGAATTGTAAATATTTTTGATGTAATTGTAGATAAGCCAATAGATAAGTCTTTATTCTGGTCGTTATATTTTGATGGATCAAAGTCTAGTGATGGAGCTAGAGCTGGATGCATCTTAATTGATCCAGATGGTGAGAAAATCATGCTGTCATGTAGGTTAGAATTTGAGTGTACTAACAATACCGCAGAATATGAAGCCTTGGTTCAAGGAATTTATAAAGCTATAGGGTTAGATGTTAAATACTTGAAAGTCTTTGGTGATTCCGAAATTGTCATAAAACAAGTTAGGAATACTATTCATTGCCTTTCAGGACATCTTAAACACTATCAAACCCTAGTACAAGATCTCACCACTCATTTTTTAGCATTCAATATTTCTCCTATTCCTAGGAATCATAATACATCAGCTAACTTGTTAGCTAATGTTGCATCTAAACTCCTACCTGCTGAAGATTGCAGTCCTGATAGGTTTTCTGTAGAATTGATTTTTTGTCCATCTGTCCCAGATAATGTTACAAATTGGAGAGTATTCTATCATGATCAAGATATTCTAAATTTCATGACTTCAGAGAAATCATATGATGAACAAATTATTGACGAAGATGATCATGATTTACAAATTGCTTCAAAAGGTAATGAAAATCCAATTCCGAAATCTGTTGTTAAATTAGAAGATTTATATGACATTAAAGACAGATTCAAGAAAGTCACTAATGCTAAACTTCAAAGCTCTACTTTGAAGTTTGAATTAGTAAATCTTGGTTCTGATTCTAAACCTCAAAACATTAACTTAGGACTCAATTTAACACCAGAGGAAAGGAATGCGTTCATTAAACTGCTGAACAAGTATAAAAACGTTTTTGCTTGGAATTATGATGATCTAAAAACGTATGATACTTCGGTTATTCAACACACGATTCCAATGCTTCCTGATATTAAACCTGTTCAACAGAAGTTGAGAAAGATCCATCCAAATCTCGAAAGTCAAATCAAATCAGAACTTAATAAACTTTTAAAAGCCAAAATAATTTTTCCAGTCAGGCACTCCAATTGGGTTTCCAATATGGTACCTGTAAGGAAGAAGAATGGTGATATAAGAATCTGTATTGATTTCAAGAATTTAAACAAGGCATGTTTAAAAGACAATTTCCCATTGCCAACCATGGAACATATACTTCAAAAGGTAGCTGGTTCTGAACTTATGTCCTTTCTCGATGGATTTTCAGGCTATAATCAAGTTTTAGTTCATCCAGATGACAGATTGAAAACATCTTTCAGAACAAAATGGGGAACTTATGCTTATCAGAAAATGCCTTTTGGTCTAATAAATGCAGGAGCAAATTTTCAAAGAGCCATGGACATAGCATTTAAAGGTCTGATCAATAAATCAGTTGTTGTTTATCTTGATGACATAACAATATTTTCAAAAAAGAGAGCCAATCATCTACATGATTTAAAACAAATATTTGAAAGATGTAGAAGGTTTGGTATTTCCTTAAATCCGAAGAAATCTTTCTTTGCTTTAGATGAAGGAAAAATTTTAGGATTTGTTGTGTCAAAAGATGGTATATATATTGATCCAGATAGAGTGAAAGAAATTTATGATATTTCTTTACCTCATAACAAAAAATCCATGCAATCATTTCTTGGACAGATCAATTTTGTTAAAAGATTTATTCCTGATTTTTCTTTAATTGTTTTACCTATGCAAAATATGATCAAGAAGAATTCAATATTCAAATGGGCGCATAAAGAGAAAGAAGCTTTTGAGGCAATAAAACAAGTGATCATTAATGCAACAGTATTGAATACCCCAGATTTTTCTAAAGATTTTACTTTGTATACTCTGGCCACTGAAACATCCTATGCAGCCATTGTAACACAACTCAATGATCAAGAAATCGAAGCACCAATTTATTTCTTTAGTTCAAATATGCAAACAGCTGAGCTTAATTATTCAGATGTTGAAAAACAAGCCTTTGCTGTATTTAAATCAATCAAACATTTCAGACCTTTTCTCTTGAAAACACATACACAAATCATTGTCCCATTCTCTGCAGTGAGGCAATTATTAATTCAAAAAGAAGTAGGAGAAAAGAGAGCTAACTGGGTAACAGCCTTGCAAGAATATGATATTGATATTAAACCAACTAAGATTGTTAGAGGACAAGGTTTTTGCAGATTATTGGCAGGAGCTCATAACATACCAGAAAATCAAGATTCAAATCAAGATATTCAAGTAAGTCAGATAAGTGTTACAGATTCTGAATCCCAGTATGCTGACCTTATCTATTACTTGAAAAATGGGTATGCTCCTTTTAATCTCAGCTATAAGAGTAAACGCGCTTTAAGGTTAAAGGCTATTAAATATGAGATCATTGATAATGTGTTATTTAGGAAAAATTATGATTCAATTTTATTAAGATGTCTTGAAAAGACTGAAGCTGAAAAGGTTTTGCAGGGATTGCATGATGGACCAGCAGGAGGTCATTTTGGAGGTGATACCACAGCTCACAAAATAATTCGTGCTGGTTATTACTGGCCTACCCTTTTTAAAGATACACATGATTACGTAAGGAAGTGCCAAATTTGTCAAACTGCAAGTGGAAGACAAAGGAAACCAGCTTTTCCTTTGCAACCAGTGACTATTGAGCAACCATTTGAACAATGGGGGCTTGACATTATTGGTGAGATAGTACCTCATTCTTCCAAACAGCACAAGTACATCCTTACTGCAACTGATTACTTTACAAAATGGGTAGAGGCAATCTCGTTGAAGGTAGCCAATTCTGATGCAATTATTGATTTCATAGATCAATTCATCATAACCAGGTTTGGTGTACCTAACGCTCTAGTCTTTGATAATGCATCTTATTTCTCTAGAAATATTTTAATAGAATTTCCAGTCAAAAGAGGTTTTAAATTAAAATATTCAGCAAATTATTATCCACGAGGTAATGGTTTGGCTGAATCCACTAACAAAAACCTTATCAAAATCATTAAAAGGACCATTGATCAAAATCAAAAGAATTGGCACAAGTCTTTAATCTTTGCATTATGGGCTGATCGTATCACTGAAAAAGCTTCAATAGGGACTTCACCTTTCAATTTGGTTTATGGAAAAGAAGTTGTGATACCATCAAATTTAACTCTTCCATCATTAGCCCTAGTGCAGTTTATTGAAGAAAATCCTTCTTCATCCATTCAATTGAGATATGATCAAATCCTTAAATTAGAAGAAGATAGGGATAAAGCAAAAATTACTCATGAAAAACATCAACGGCTTGTAAAATCTTCTTTTGATGCAAGTTCTACCGGCTCAAAAATTTTGTCAATTGGTGATCTCGTTTTGAAATGGGATAAAGCACACGAAGAAAAAGGTAAACATACCAAGTTTCAGAAAATGTGGCTTGGACCATTTCAGATCGTTGAGAAGATAGGCTCAAATACATTTATACTCCAAGATCTAACAGGTAAGAGAGAATCTCTTCCTGTAAATGGGCTTATCTTGAAGAAATTCTTTTCATAAGGAGGTAACCCCTTCTTAAACTGTGCATATTCCTTTCTGCAGAGTATTTGATTGTTTTTTGCAAATAAAGGTTGTTAATGAGTCTCTGATTGACTGTTTACTATTTAAGAAAATTTCTTCGGAAGAATATTATAAATATTTATTTTGTGTAAATAATAATTTTTAAAGTAATGATCACAATTTTTGAATAGTTTAAAATAAGATGTTAAACCTTGAAAGATTATTCCAATCATTTTCATGATCTTTTGAAAAATTGAGAAGAATGTAAATCATCGTAGGTTTATTGAGCAGAGAAAGGTTATCTGTAAAAGTAAAGATTTTTCAAAAGTTTTGGAACTCAAAAAACTTTGAAAATTGTCATCCATTGATTCTTAAGGATAAAACTATTTCACCCCATCCATTTAAGTTGTGATTTTTTAGAATGTAATTCTAAGAAATTTGAAAATTTAAGAGATAAGAGGTCTCATTATGAGCCGACTTACCATGTTCATAAGGAGTAATAAAACTGACATTACCAATACTGCATACCAAAATAGGGTAATGGCTTATAAATATAAGACAAGGGGTCTCATCACGAGCCAACTTGTTCAATTTAATTATAACCAGTGAATGGCATTGTTATTAACTAGCTACCAAACCAGAACAATGGCTCTTAAAATAAAAAATAGATAAAAGACAAAAACATGAGATAATAAGTCTTATGAATTTATCTTTTAAAAAGTCATAATTTTAGTTGGATGGGACAATGAGTGGTTAATGGTTTAAAGGTAACCCTGTCGAGACTATGAACGTTTGCTGGCAGCAGAGGCAATACCTATGGCAATAGAGAATATTATAAAACCAAAACTTGGAGAGATCCACTTACTTCATTATTAACACCAATCAAAGCTTGAAATAACCCAAAATGTTTTTAATCTTAAGGAATTAGAAAGAAATTATGAAATGATTTTTATTTCTTTTTCATAGTTACATTTTATTTGAATTATCCTAAGATAGTTTTCATTATCTTTAAAAATCTTTACTTACTAAAGATAGAATGTTCAGTTTATTTTTCAGAGATAACTATTTCTTTCAGTGAATCGCCAATTGTTGTGACCAGCAACAACCCCCCTTTTATTTAATAATCGTAATAATACTAAATAAATGGGGACCCTTAGTTAAAAATCTAAAAAATCAATTAGGATTTGTTTTCCTTTTCAAATAAAACTTTCTATCATAAACTTATAGAAATCCCTTAGAAAGAACATTAAGAAACACTTAAGTTTATGATAAATTACAATAAAATTTCTCTTTAAACAAAATAGCGCATCCATAGCAAAATGGTATATATCTTTTATAAAACTGAAAATGCGATTTTGCGCTTTTGCGATAATGCGATCCAGAAAGCCTATACAATAAACGTATTGGTCGCAGATCGCATAGCGCAGAAAACAAAAGTGATTAATGAATACCTTTTGCACTATTTTCAATTTTGCGCTTTTGAGAGATTTGCGATGTGCGCTTTTGCGCTATTGCGCAATTTCCGCTTTTGCGCTATTTTACATAACTGCGATGGCTTCATTTTGCGATATTGCGACATTGCGATATTGCGATATTGCGCAGCAAATCGCAGATCGCAATGTCGAAGATTCATGTAGGCACGTTGTCCAAAGACAATCTTCCCATATATCAAATCTGTTATGCGCTTTAATGATTAAAATTAAATGATTGGATTGACAATTAATGGTAAATGAGATTTTGTTTTGATTGAAAGTCATTTCACGATTAAAATATTATATTTCATCCACCTTCACATTTAAAACAGTCTCATCACCTTTCTTATGCCATTACTCTCATTTACTCGTAAAACGCAGGCACGAAGGAGCAAACGTCTATACAAAGCTTTCACTAAACACTATGGGTAAGAAGGAGAAGAGCTCGAATTCTGAAAGAAGAGAAATGGCTTCGCTGTATGCAGACATCGCTTGTAATAAGGATGCCGGTATATCCACTTGGGAATGAATGTATAATCTGTTAGAAGAAGAAAATCCTGTGGTGATGAAAGTTGTGGCTACAGCAGGTTCTAGTAATACATCTGAAGCAACCCTCAAAGAACTGGCTTGTTCATTTCTCCATAGGATAGCGGCAAGGCCGAGGATTCTCCCATGTATGGACATGGTGAAATGGGTGCTGGACAACACTGATATTTCAGACAGGAAATTTAGAACTCCATCTGAAGAGCTAATCGTGTCATTCACCACGGAAGACGTGAGGCTGATGTATGAGTTGTCGGAACCTCATGCGCCTTATAATAAGAAATTTATGGAAGAATTTGCCAGAGAACATGCGAATTTGTCAGAATGCACACAGGAATGGACCAAAAGAGATGAACCATTGAAGAAAAACAAACACGGGTGGACAGTACCAAAAAAGGATGTTTTAGACGCTGTTCACAAGTTCAAAAATCCAAGTGGGCAAATTGACACAGTTTTTACCACAAGATAAGGTATGTAAGTTTGCCAAAATTATCCTCTATAGAGCTTTTAGAAGTTACTGAAGAAGCTGTTGGAGGTCAGGAGTTCTCAGAGAAACATAAAGCTCTTCTTGAGAAAATTCGGGAGTCGAAGAGACTTGAAATAACTGTAAGACAAAATGAGGAAACATTAACCAAATTCAAGGCACTTAATGCTGAGCAAGGAAAAATATGTGGAGCATGTTCGGCACAGAGAAAAACTACTGTGAAAGGTCAAATCGATAAAAAAGAAACTACTTTGGCTAAAGTATGATATGAGAAAATGGTGAAGCAAAATCAAGATGAAATTGCAAAATTAATAACAGAGAAAAAAGTTCCAATAAAGGAAAATGCACAAAGAGAAGGCAGTAGAGGAGGCGGCTACAGTGGCAAACACTCTTACAAATTGTGTAAATGAAAATTTACACAAAGCTAATTTGATTCCAGAAACTGTTCCAGGATATCTCCCACATGCACATCAACTACAAACAGAATGGAGGCAAAAGGCAGAAGAAAGAGAAAAATCAATCCAAGGGCTGACAAGATTAAATTGGGACTCATACTGGATGTACTTAGTGAAGCCACACAGTCAGCACAATGCGCTTAATTGTATCATCAATGCTACAGAGAAGATTGCGCCTACGCTTGCCGACTCTGTGTTTTTAGGACAGTTGAATTCTGAAGTTGGTCAACCGCATCTTCTCAAAACTATGCTAGATGCCTGCAAGTTTAAAGATCAAGTTCATAGATAGTTAGATTTAGTTTTAATTTTACTGTATTTTAGCCTAGGAAAAGGACGGTCATTGAACCGAATCCTTAATTTTTGTAATAGACTATTTTTAGATTTAGCTAAGTAGTATTTAAAACCTTCTCATGCATTTAGAGAAGGGTCCTGGATCTTAATATTTTTTGACTTGGAGATTACATTTCTGTACTCTACTGTCTTATATATTTTTAAAAAGGATCACATCTGGTGATTTTTATGTGGAATTATCTTTGAAGTGTTGCATTTCTGTACCTTGGAATTTGATTTTGCATCAGAGTTACTGGATTAGAGTATCAGATTTCATTTGAAAGTCTTCAAGATGAATAAGGTATTTCTATCTGTTCACTGTTGATTTCTTTTGTCTTATGATATTCGCTCTAAATATTGCTATCATTTATATATCTTTGTTTTCACAATGCTTCCTTTTATATATCATTTCTGAGTATAATTGAAACGTTATCTTTCATAAGTATATATAGATGGTATACAATGATGAATGCAATATGCTAATACAACTCTGTTTAATTTCTTAAACAGAGTTATCTTTATTTGTTTCTGCATATTTCAATTTAAATAATAATACATTTTCATGGGTATTGTTAAATTGGAACAATCTTAAGTTGTATTCACATATAATTACCCGGGTTAGTGTTAGAATTTCTTTATCAGTATTTAGTTTAAATTAGATAGTTTTATTTCAGTTAATTTAGTCCCATTTCCACCCATCCAAACCAATCCATTTAGTTATAAGGAAATTGGTCCTTTAAATCTAGTCGGAGCCACCATACCAAACGGAAAAGGAGCTGTCCTAAGGTCCCGACCGGGTGGTTTTCCCCAATGTTTGAAGCAGAGATTTTCTAGGCTTCAACAGACCCCAACCCCAGAAAGAAGAATGACGGTCCACCCTAGTTTCATTTGCTGGGTGATCTTCTCTCACTCTAGTTTTTTCACAGCGTTCTCTAGTTTGTACATGTTTTGGAAGACTTCACTGTCATGTTTCAGTTTAAGTTTGGCTACTATGTATGTTGGTTTTCCTTTCTAGGTAGCTTATTTTTTGTACTACTGGTGGACTGGTTTCCCTAGCTGGGGCAGTCCGTATTCTAGTTTCAAACTCTTGACACTTCCCTTCGGAATTGGCTTGCCAAGTCTGGAGAATGAGATATGTAATATTTTTCCTTGTATAATATAATAGAAATAGTCTAACTTGGAAAAAAAAAATATAGATCCAATCAAGCGTAGTTCGGTTTACCACTATATGTATCAATACATAAGGTATTATATTTGAGTTCAGAGTGATTGATTTATTTGTCTGTGGACCTCAGTTATTCGGGTCTCTTTTCTTTCTCCACTCTCTTTCTCACCTACAAATGGAATCCTTAGATTTAAATTAATATATGTACATTTCAGCCTATTTTGAAGGACTACAAGGTTTTTGTGGGAAGCAGGATGGCCTACCAAGTATTGAGAGTAGATCACTATTGAGAGGGAGCCTCTAACATCGTCTCTTGGAAAGGGAGGATCATGATAGTATTAGAGGATAATGGGGTGGGAAATTTTATCAAAGACACAATTCCACCACCGCAAGATCCCCAACAGTTGGCCCAACATAATAAGAATGACATTGAGGCCAATTTGATACAAATTTGATAAAATTAAATTTTGATAAATATTGATTTTTAATTTTATCAAGGAAAAAGTTTTGGACTCACCTAAAAATCTGCACTTGTTATGTGTATTGTAGATGTGGATTTAAAAATTAGAATATGATGAGTCTGGCCCCTCAATTATTCATAGTAAGTGCTTCTAGAATTTTGGACGTTTGGTAATTCTATCTAGGAGGAGAGCCGGATGCATATGCCTTGGTAGTTTTAGGTTTGATGGAGGAATAGCATTGTCAGGAGATGATTTTTGTATTTATTTATGCACTAAATTTCTTGAGTCAATTTTTGGGATTGGGTTGTTCATTGTGTTGGATTCATGAAATAATTTGAGCATGTGCTAAAGGATTGCATTGGAATCCTTACATTGGCCAAATTCAAGTTGTGCTAGTATTTTGCGCCCTATTTTGCTTGATTCATTATATTTTCTTACATATATTCATATGGATTGGGAAATATTTAGCATGTGTGAAATGTCTCTGCACAATTATGATCATTGTAAGAGGATGAGTTGTTACCATGTTTTTGAAAACTTGTTGCATTTTTTTTTAATTTCTTTGCATGATTGTAGCTTTGAACATAGTATTTACTTCTCACATCCTAATATTCCTAAAAATGACTTCTCAAACTCTGTTTAATCAAATAAATGCATCCCAACTAAATGGGTGCATAGTCATTATCATGAATTCGTTTATTATCACTTTGAAAGATTGGCACAAAAAACTTAATGAACAGATGGGTCATTTTAGATACATCTTAAGAGAAGAAGCAATGTCTTCAATAGTCATAAGATAAAATCAAAATAAACAAGATCTTGTGAATCGTTGAAAGGATAGACACACCTAAACTAAATCTAACAAATTGCCTTGTGATAGAGATCAGCAATAAGTACCTTGTTCCAGTATATTTTCTATTTCATTTGGTAGCCCACGACCATTAATGTGAACAACATTAGGATTACCAATAGATTTTCCCACATCAATTGTTCTTCCAAGGATCTGCCCAAGATAGAATATAGTCAGATATTGATATGTTGCAAGAGAGCATTATGGTGGACAGGATGAAGTTGAACATAGCCAGTCTCTTTAATTTCAAGATATGTACATGTTTCAGGGATGGATTAATAACTTACTGAAACATTGGTTTTGTACCAGTCACCTATAAGCAAAGTTATATCACCATCAGGCAGAGGAAATAGAACAAGGATCAGGGCCTCGATAGCTACATTTAATCCTTCAAAGCCCCCCTGCAGCTTTCTGTAGATACAATGATGGAAATTAATAGTATCTACCTATCTGAGCCTTCAATTGGAACTTGTACATAAAGTTATTTCCTCGTGGTATGGGGCAGTTTGTGCTAGGTACTCCATATTGCCACGAATTTCTCCATTATTTGGTGGTCTGTGATCTTCTATAATAGTTGGGGCCTCACTAGGAATGTGCATGTACTGTTTGATGTGTTCTAGGTTTTGTATACTTTTAGCAAACGATTTGTTCAATGATAAACCATAAGAGAAGGCCATCCCAATGAAACCTGCACCAGTTAAAATTGTTAGGAATGATCATCTTATACATAAAAGCAATCAGTAACAGCAGAAACCATCCACAATTTACATTTAGTTCCATTGTTCATACCAGGATTGGAGTTGCCCTGTGGGAGTAGAACCATAGCAAGAGCAGAGGAGTAAAGACCAGTTGCATTCAACACCTCTTGACTCTGAATCAGCCATTCAATGGATCAGAAGGTGTGGAAAAATGGGCTCGATTTTTTTTCAATAAGGTCTAAGTTCTTCTTCAAGAACTGAAACTCAACCCTGAAAACCCTAATGGTCATTGTTCTTACTATGACTCGCCAAAATGATTTGCAATGGGTCATTTCATTGTACCATTTAGTCTCATCAGTTATAGCAGAAGCAAAATAGTCTTCTCAAATACCACTACCTTGTCTCCTGAATTATGCATCGTCGGCATGCCATTGCCCTCATTCCTCCCGCCACTCCTGTGCATCATTGACATGAAATTTCCCTCATTCTTCCCACCACGCTGTGCATTGTCGGCATCCCATTACTCTCATTCTTCCCGCCACGCTCCATAGAGGCCTTCCTCAATTTTTTTAATGTGATTGTTGCTTCCTGCTAAGTTGTGCATCGTCTGCATGCCATTTCCCTCATTCTCCCAGCCACGCTCCATAGAGGCCTTCCTCCTCAAATTATTTTTTAATGTGATTGCTACTTCCCGCCACACTCCATAGAGGCCGTATTCAAAAATTTTAATGTCATTTCTGCTTGCATGAATTAGGCGCGATTTTTGAAAGCTATTAAACTCTCCGTGTGGTGGGACTCTCTAGTGGCTTTGACAAATAATGTTCACGGTTTTTATTTCTATTGTTTTCAAATATGGTTTTTATTTAGTGATTCTTTTGAACAAAATTTGAATATGTATTTTTTTTTGAGTGAACAAAATAAAAATAATATTCTATTAAGGGTTGGAAAAATAAAACTTTTAGGTGTAAAGAGACAATTATGTTAGATACTAGGAACGGGTAATATTTATTTGTGGAGAAATTTTTACAAGAGCCATAATAAATTAGGGTAAAAAAGATTATTAAGGGAAAAGAGTAAATGCTTGGTTGGTTGGTTGGTTTAATTGATTATTATCAATGTTGTAGTATTTGTTTAGTTCTTTATTTCCCTAGTTAGGTTCAAATTCTTGATGAGACATTTGTCTTATCTTTATAACGCTGGAAAAGTAGAAGCCTCTAAGGAGTAGGACCACCTTGCAAGTGTATCTCCAAACGTCTTGACCCTTCTTACTAAATCACGTGTTATTAGTATATACTAGAAACATATTGGATATTCTTTTGGGTTATAGTGGCAATCATTCCATTTCGTCTCAAGTATAGCTCAAATCACTTTAATTAATTACCAGTGTTGGATTTCTCTATAAACATTTCCTAGAAGTAAAAAAGAACATGACTTTCAATCTAGAATGGCAGTTTCCCCAAGGAATGTGACCACCCCACATGTGTATTTAGAGATGTCTTGACCCTTTCTAAATTGTATGTTATTATTATAGACTTGCAACATATTGAATATACTCTTGGGTTAGAGTGGAAGTCATTTCAATTCATCTCAAATGTAGCTCAAGTTACTCTAATGATAAATATATATTATTTTTTCTATTTATGACAAGGATATTGACTGTGTTAATATGTGTTGTGGTTAATCATTTTAATAGTAACTTATATGTTCGTTTAGTAGTGATTGCATAAAAGTGTTCTAATTTTAGAATTATAGATGGATTCATGGACCCCTTTAAGGGGGTCATTGAATCCATCTACCTAAATTTTAACATTGCGGACGAGGGTCTCTAAATTTTAGCACTTCAGATGGACTTGGAGACCCCTTTGACTCTAAATTTAACGCTGCAGATGGATTCAAAGAAGGGGGTCTTTGAATCCATTTGCAGTGTTAAAGTTTAGAGACAAAAGAGTATTCATAATTTTAACACTGTAGATGGATTCATAGGCCCATTTGTCTCTAAATTTTAATAGTGCAACTGGATTCAAAGACCCCTGTAGTGAAATGTAACATTTCAGTATCAAAATTTCAATTTTCCATTTATGGAGTGACACAATTAAAAATTACTAACATAAATGACTAATTCATATAGTTGTTGTACTTATTATTTGGTCATATTTTTATTCTTGGACTATAATAGTCATTTAAGTTGATCATTATTAATTTTGTCACTTATTATCTAGTCATATATTTTAATCCTAGACTAAATTAGTCATTTATGTTAGTCGTTTTTAGTTTAGTCATTTATTATTTAGTCGTATATTTTATCCCTACACTAAATTAGTTGTTTAAGTTAGTCATTTTTAGTTTGGTCACTTAAAATTGCTCAAATTTAGTAGTAATTCACTTGAAATAATTGTGGTGACTAACTTTTTTAGTCACCTAGTCACTAATTTCATCATTTTCTAGTAGTGTTGTAGCTGTGAACACATGAAGAAGTAGATAGCCAACATATATGTTATATAGCAGCAAATGTATACAATGTGTGGAGGAATGAATCACTCCAGCTAGGCAATGGAAGCCTCAATGTGACATATACATGATATTAGAAAACACTGCTACATGAAAGAGAGCCTTGGCTAAAATAACGCAGTTTATAGAAGACACTGCAATAAAATACATGAATATATAATGATATGTCAATAAAAGCTCAAATAAATTATGGGGAGAAAGCTCTCAACCCCTGAAAACACTACTACAGTGAAATACACAATCCTTGGAAGGATTGGCTACAATATACATGAAATTGGCAATTCTGCAGAAATGCTGGAGTTGTTGGGCAACAGCTACAACTCAATAATAGAAATACATGGAGATGGCTGAAGATGATGCTCAAACTGAAACAAACCTCCTCCAATGGATCTCTCAACGCAAGGCTGATCCCGGCACTGAAGATCTTTCCCTCCAAGAAGCTGGTGCAACCTCTCACTGCAAGTGTGCACTGAAATAATGCAGTCTTGAGGATGGACTGCGCTGTCTATGATGGGAGATGTTTGCCTTGGTGCCAAGATGTGAAAAATAGCTATGAAATCCCTTTCACTAACCTCCCAGAGCAAGAGAAACTCCCTCCTCTAAAAGATGAGCCAAAGAGAAGTGTTGTGGAACCCTCCACTGCAATGCCCCAGCAACACTGCATTATACTTAAGCAGAAATAACACAGTATTTGAAGAATGGCTTTGGCCTTGAGCCAAGATGTGGATAAGATGAAGTGCAATCCTTCAAGAAGCCTCTCAAGAAGGAGAGGAAATCCTAAACAGGAATCCCTCGTGCTAAGTAGCACTGTAACTCTGCTGAACAGTCGGAGTGTGCAATTTGTCTGAATAGACAAATAATCAAATGATCCAAGATATCTCTCTATGGTTGCCTCCTCCTCTTCTTATACAAGTGAATGATTCTTGGCCATGGACCCCACACATTAGGGTTTCATCCACAAGGAATCTTTCTCCCTCCAAAACTGCGTTGTCTTCTCATGCAAGCTACACCTCTTTAGGCAGCGCTGTTGACTTGGTCAAACTTGACCTTGTCCTCATGCATTTGCCCCTTTTCACACTGGAAGGTGCAAAATAAAGCTGCTCCATGGATCCTTTTCACACTATGAAGGATATTATTCCTACCCATGGGCCCTTTACCCATTTTATTCACCACCTAAGTGGAATTAGCAAAAATTAATATTCAAATTTGCTGCATGCAAATTTTGGAATATTACAGTCCTCCCCTCTCAAAGATTTTTTGTCCTCAAGCAAGTGCCAGGATAGACTGAGTTCTTTTTTCCTCCTCTCCCTATAGCATCCATGTATGATGATCTCCTCCAAGGAAAGTGATGCTATCTCATCAATCAAGCCTCCACATTACCCCTCATCCGCATGCAAGTCATCTATGAAGCCATCATCATGTAAAAGTAAAATACTCAAGAGGATAGAAAAGTGATGTCTAGAGGTCCCCTTGAAGAATGGGATATGAAATTAAATGGGAACTATCTTTCCCATATGGATCCTCCATCTCCAAGCTATGAGCCATGCAAAATGAGCCACCTTCCAACTAGGAAACTCCTGAAAGCTGTCATCCACCTTTGGCTCTGCAAAGTAGGTGGGATGAAAATCTGCAAATGGTAAGCAATGTAGCCTACCCCACGCTGTCTATCTCTCCACTTGTGATAAGTGTAGAGTTCTGCCTGTCCATGGGCTGCAATAAGTTTTCCCTCAAGTGGAAAGATGAGGACTAGACCTCCAAAGATCTCCCCCCCAACGTTGCAAATCAAGCTGGCCCAAATCCTCCCATATATGATGAGTTGGAAGTCACCATCATATGGAGTCCATCTAATCATATGACCCCTCTCATAAAGAGACAAATGTGCTGTTGTGGTGGTCATACAATCTCCCATGCTCCCCTTAGAACATGCAGTGCAAAAAGTGTAGGAGAATCCTCCCTCTAAGGACACATCCACATCATTAGGGGAATTTTGAGGTCTAAAATGGGCCTCCTAAGGAAATTATAAAATAATAGTGGAAAAAATCTAATAAGATTTGATGACATCATCAAATTTTAGAGGGAAAAATGAAAAAAACTACTTTTTCAATTCATATTTTCAACTTATCTCCCAAAGTTTTACTCAAATTTCGAGCGGGAGTACTCGTTAGAAGAGGAATTTAATTCCCCATCCAAGGAATACCCATGTTTCATACTTTCGATGGGTCCTACTACACGAAAAATGAGAAATACATAAAAAAATGTGATTACAATTTACAATCCGTTTTATGTAATATTATTTTCATGTAAGCAGTTCATCGAAAGTACAACATAAATTTTACCCAGATGAGGACTTCAATTCACCTCCCAGCAATGATCCGCCTCAAGAAGTGGTAAAAATTTTGGAGGATAATTAAAATACGAGTTGAAAAAGTAGTTTGATTATT
The DNA here is from genome assembly GCA_034641835.2 of Pinus albicaulis. Taxonomy (NCBI): domain Eukaryota; kingdom Viridiplantae; phylum Streptophyta; class Pinopsida; order Pinales; family Pinaceae; genus Pinus; species Pinus albicaulis. Next base: position 493,345,704 of record CM076576.1, read on the forward strand.
TTATTATTTTTTAATATTTTTACTTTTTTACTCCAAAAATGGTGAATCATCCATTATGGATGACATCATCATCTTGAATCCTATTGGTTGTTATAAAGTTTATTTTTGTTGTACATTTTTCTTATGAGGCCCATTTTAGACCTCAAAATTCCCCTAATGAATGTGCCTCTCTTCCGAGCATGCTCCTCATAAGAACAGAAAAAGTAGAGCCATAGGGAGCAAAGATGAGAATCATACTTACTGCCATATGCAACAAATGAGAGGGAAAATGGTCCCTCAAGTGCAACCAGCACAGCTTGTCTCTCAACTGCAATAGAGATTGTTGAAATAAGTGGCTTCTCAACCACTTCCCTGCTGCTCCAATATCCTCATAAGTATGGAGGAAGTGAATGATGTAAGGTGTGCAATGAACATTTCTTCCATAATATGCCTCTTCCCCAAGGCCTCCTAAGGGATGGCCATCCTCCATGCTTATGGTCTCAGCTAGACCATGAATCCCAAAAGAAAAAATGCTCCTCCTTGGAGCAACATCTTGCACATGTATGGTTAAGGGATGCATACATACATCAGACAAATAATCATGTAAACAATAATGAATACCCTTACCATACCTCCTGCTCATACAAGTGGAGTGGCTCATAAGTGAGTCTCCTCTCATCCTCAAAGAGAAAATATGTGGTTGTGATAACTCCTCCAAAGATTTATGTCTCTCCTCCATCTCCATCTGGTCCATGCATCTACTCATATGCTGATATATCTCCTCCTTAAAGCCCATCCAAAAATACCCCTCCATGAGGGTGTGGTATGCTCTCATAGAACAAGTGGGGCTGAAAAGGAAATCCTCTGAAACTGCTTTTAGCAACTTCTCCTTGAGCTTGGAAGCTCTAGGAAAGAAGATCCTACCATGATAAAAGATGACCCCATCTCTGACTGAATATGTCTCCTCATGAAACTGGCCATCCAAGATCATGCAAGTAAAAATATCCTTGGAATACTCCACCAACAACTGGGAGCTCCAATATGGATCCATCCTCCATAGTGACAGCGTTGATGATCTCCCATGAAGAGCATCTGTCACATGTTCATCCTCTTCTTTGACATCCCCCATGCCAAAGATGCAAGTTGGAAGGTTGTTGTCCTTCCCCTGCTACTTCTGCCATAACACAGAATCTGAAATGGAAGAGGGTATTGATGATGTTGAGAGAATGTTTTCTCTCTCCTTGAGTCTACCCCAGACTCCCAGCACTATATCAAGCTCTTTCCAGGTCTCCAACCTCCTAAAATCAATGATTTGTGCCCCAATATGTGAAGCATCCATCCTCCTCTGCTGATCCAGTGGTCTCCCCGACAAAACGTCTCCATGCAATGAGACAACATCATAAGGAGATGACTGAATAGATGAATGGAGATAACCCTCCATGCTTCCACTGCGCAATCCAATCACCTTCTTAGGTGCATCAACCTCCATAGATGAGTAGGGATGTATACTCCTCATCTCAAGATGTTGGGTCTTCTCCCTACTTCCTCCTTGTGTCTCCATGGTTTCACACCTCCTCAACAATGGCATAGATAGAACATGATTTGTGCCTTGATCTCCACACATGAGATCCTGGGGACTCACTTGCAAAGATGCAAGCATCCCTATACTTGGAGCAAGAGCTCCCCTTTCCTCTGCATGAGGCACTAGATCAACTCCGGAACTAACAACGCCGTTGCCCTCAATATATGAAAAATGAGTGGGAAACCTCCCAATGATTTGATCCCTTTTTGAAAAAGAGACCCCCATGCCTCTTTGCTGAAAAGTGTGAGAAGAAAGTTTCTTCTCCCGAAAAGTATGGTGCAAGTTTTCAACCTTCCCATTGTTTTATGAAATGGTACTGTGTTCTTGTGCAAGGTTTTTATCTGAGTTTTCTTGTTTAGAATCACCATGTGTATCTCATGAATCCTTCTATCAAATATTTCCACTAATGCCTTAGTGAAATTTGCATAAGATGAAATGTTTACATTTCTCAAAGAAAAGGATTCAAAAATCCACCAGGCACAAGCCTTACCTCTCAAATGCAGCGCTGCAACTTTGATGGCTTCATCCTCCAGCATATGGTGCTGCTACAAGAAGGTCTCTAACTCCTCCACCCAAGCTTTGGCTAAACATTCAGGGGAACCATCAAAGGTAGATAGATGAAATCTATCCTGTTGCTTCTTTCCATTCACCTTCATCTTGAAAAAATATGAAAAATTGAGATGATCCCGGTACTTCTAAGTTTGAGACTCATACTCCTCCAAGAATTCACTAAGGTTTTCCCTCCTAGAAACCTCTTCTCTTCTTTCCATCTCTCTTTCGGCAATCCTGGGCATGTGACTGCGATGTACCAGATGGTGTGTAGCTACCTGCTCACACTCCTCCAATCTAGAGTTTTCTTTTGAATCAAACCCTCTAGGAGATTCTCTATACTTTCTCTGGATCTCCTCATACTCTTCATGAATCATATGTACAATTTTAGGAATAAGCTGGGTAAGATTATCCCCTTTTTATTTTTCTTCTCCAAAAGATGGAGTTTTTCTTCTACTTATTTCTTTGTCTCCTCGATGAGAATAGGAAGTGCAGGGTTCTTCCTCTTCTTCTTGCATATCCTCCTTGGGGAGGCTCTTCTTTGTTTTGAAAATGGATGAGATAAAGCTCATCTTCTTTTTCTTCTTTCTTGGGCTTGAAGGCCACAGGCTGAGCCAAGAAAGCTGCTTTGATACCACTGTAATATCCCTTTTTAGGAACAACTAGCAATCCATGGCTAGAAAATGCATTTTCCAGAAATGGAGGTAGCAGGATTTGAAACCAGGACCTGGATCCCTTAGATAAATGTGTCTAAGAATGAAATACAAGAGATGGCTCCAAAGAAATCCTTCTAAGGTGGTTAGACAGATCTACCACACTTAGATGTCCTCAGAAAATGCCCGGGGAGGGACTGCAACAATGTAATCCCATAAAATGGAGAGACAACGTTAGTCTTGTAGCTGTGAGCACATGAAGAAGTAGATAGCCAACATATATGTTATATATCAGCAAATGTATACAATGTGTGGAGGAATGAATCACTCCAGCTAGGCAATGGAAGCCTCAATGTGACATATACATGATATTGGAAAACACTGCTACATGAAAGAAAGCCTTGGCTAAAATAACACAATTTATAGAAGACGCTGCAATAAAATACATGAATATAAAATGATATGTCAATAACAGGTCAAATAAATGAGCGGGAGCAAGCTATCAACCTGTGAAAACACTAATACAACAAAATACACAATCCTTGGAAGGATTGGCTACAATATACATGAAATTGGCAATTCTGCAGAAATGCTGGAGTCGCTGGGCAGCAACTACAGCTCAATAATAGAAATACATGGAGATGGATGAGGATGATGCTTAAACTGAAGCAAACCTCCTCCAATGGATCTCTCAATGCAAGGCTGATCCCGGCACTAAATATCTTGCCCTCCAAGAAGTTGGTGCAACCTCTCACTGCAAGTGTGCACTGAAATAGCACAGTCTTGAGGATGGACTGCGCTGTATATGATGGGAGATGTTGGCCTTGGTGCCAAGATGTGAAAAATAGCTATGAAATCCCTTTCACTAACCTCTCAGAGCAAGAGAAAATCCCTCCTATGAAAGATGAGCCAAAGAGAAGTGTTGTGGAACCCTCCACTGCAATGCCCCAAAAAAACTGCATTATACTTAAGCAAAAATAACGCAGTATCTGAAGAATGGATTTGGCCTTGAGCCAAGATGTGGAGAAGATGAAGTGCAATCCTTCAAGAGGCCTCTCAAGAAGGAGAGGAAATCCTAAACAAGAATCCCTCATGCTAAGCAGCACTGCAACTCTGTTGAACAGCCGGAGTGTGCAATCTGTCTGAATAGACAAATAATCAAATGATCCAAGATATCTCTCTATGGTTGCCTCCTCCTCTTCTTATACAAGTGAATGATTCTTGGCCATGGACCCCACACATTAGGGTTTCATCCACAAGGAATCTTTCTCCCGCCAAAACTGTGATGTCTTCTCATGCAAGCTACACCTCTTTAGGCAGCGCTGTTGACTTGGTCAAACTTGACCTTGTCCTCATGCATTTGCCCCTTTTCACACTGGAAGGTGCAAAATAACGCTGCTCCATGGATCCTTTTCACACTATGAAGGATATTATTCCTACTCATGGGCCTTTTACCCATTTTATTAACCACCTAAGTGAAATTAGCAAAAATTAATATTCAAATTTACTGCATGCAAATTTTGGAATATTACAATATAACTGCTCATAAGACAATTAAAATAACTCTTGATCTTTGGGGCTCAGAAAACTCTTCAGACATTCATTCCTAGCCAAAGAAAAATTTCTGTCAATGCTCTATGCTCCCCTATAGGGACAAACCATGTCCCTAAATGATCACAAGGGGAAAGTAGCTATATGAAACATCTATGCACAGATAAATGTATATATGAACAAGGTAAACATTGTATAATAAATTACTCATTATAAATTCTAGCTCTCCAGGCCTCTATGGAGGAATAGAAGCTCCTAATCTATGTTGGGGAAGCATCTGAAAGCATATGAATAATAGTCGACAAATCAATAGAATACACTAGAGAAAAGATGGCGCTAGAGTATATTTAATTAACCACAAAAACTTAACAAAAGAATAGCTCAATGTCAGCATCAGAGATTTTGATAAAAATAATACAAAAAATCGTAGCAAAATTACTCTAAAATATAAAGGAGGCTCCAACTTACCCATGAATAGGAAACTAAAGGTTGATTATTAGTGGAAAATGGCATAACAACTGGTGGCATATTTAATATTACATCATGAAATAAAAAATGATTAGTTATATTAGTTATTGCAAGGTTGCAAAATCTGGCAATGGGAAAGATTAAAAAAATCCAACATCCATACTTCTCTAATCAAGCTAAAACTTACATATCCTATCAAGATTATTTTATCAGCAATTTGATACAAATTTGTAGCTACACAAAAGATTAAACCATAGGTAAAATCAACAAGTAAACTTTGTATTAAAAAAATATACTAATCAACCTGTAAGATTTCAATAAAACATACACTTGTTTTAAACTAACACTATAATAAAGTTATCACTCCATTTACTCATACATATATAATGACATGAATAATAATTTTAGAATTCCCTTCATGATTTGATAAAAGAAAGGCATCACATTGTAAAATTACCTCCCTGTTTTGACATAAAATGGGTAATCTGTCTCACATTGCAAAATCATAGGTTCCACAATAATTAGAGAAAAAAAAAACCAAAGCATTCTCATAAGTGAAAAACACTGACAACAAGCCCAAACAATCTCAATACAAAACCACAAGTATAGGCACAAAAGTCAATGAAGTCAACTAGATTCAAATGAATTACATCAAGCAGAACACATAAGGGAAATCCAACCTAGGTTTTCATCACTCGAGAGATCTAGACAACACTAATAACCATATAACATAGTAACTCAAGGTGACTTTGAAATGACAAAAATTGAATTCGCAATTACTGATGACATAATCCTTTATCCATACATTAAGAAATAGATAAATCCAAACAAATACTCACAGGTTTAATTGGTAAGCCCTTGGAATTGTGCAGGATAGCAAGCTTTATAGGTGTGACCACTATTTTCCCATTTACAACTCCAGAAACACCTTGTTCCTATGTTCCTACAGTTACAACAATAACATCCCCATCCCCTTTGTGCTTTGATATTTTTAAATATTCCCCTTTGTGCTTTGGAAGATCAAACTTGCGCTTGGCACCATACTTGCAAATACCTCTCTTGACAAAAAATCCAGATCCACAACAAGAAATTCAGTAAACCAATAGTTCCAAAATAAAAAATATAATTTGATTAGAATCAACTATAGAACATGAAAAAAAAAATCACCACTGAGTATCTTACAACGCACTCAGGCTTGCCAGGCCTCTCTAGTAGTGGAGAAACAATAGTTTTGACCTGCAAAGATGAGCATATAAATGGAGGACTTATTACATATCATATTAAATGGAAGACAAAAAATAATGGATGAAAACGCAGAATGACTTGAGTACCTCACTTCCATCAACATTCTCCTCTGATTTTAAGGTTGCCAATCTATCTTTTGGATGGTGGAACCTGCATTTCGAACCAAATTTATAGATGCTAGTTTTCATATAGTACTGCGTCAATAATATGAAAATCAACAACCCAACAAAAATATAAAGTAAACAACATCAAAATAAATATCAAATTATAAAAAAATCTAAATTACAACAATATCAGAAGGATGTCGGCTAAGAGAAAATTAAACCAAAAAAAATAAAAATCTACGTTTAACTTACAGGACACTCAAGCTCACCTAGCCTCTCCAGTGGGGACTCACTGCTTGTGGCAACAGATGGCACCTAGAGCCACACAAAAGATGTAAAATTATTGGTCCCATCAAAGTTAATCATGTATTGTAAATTGGAACAACCTTGCTGCCGACCTTATAGGATTGGATATACCGATTCAAAAGTTACAACAAACTAGCAACTTAATCGAGAATTCTTTGGATTGAACTTTACAATAAACCTGTATATACCCAAAAAAAAGTTCATCTAATAACACTGCAAGTAGTAGTTCAATTTTGGGCAAGAAAAAACAATCAATGCTACAAATATGTAGGTGGGAAAGAGTAGAGATAGCAAGACAACAATAATTGTAAGGCTATTATTCTTGCTACAATATAAATGTCAAGGGTGAAAAACCAATTACGTAAGGATGGTAAGAGTCATACCATATGAGAGAATTACAATTAAGCCCATGATTAGGAATTTTATTTGCTAAAGGAATACATGTTTCATAGAAACAAATTACTCCATATTACAACTCAAATGTGGTCTCTAAAGCATGAGTTCAGACACACTATTTAGGTGCAGATAATCCCAATACCTTGATATAAAAAATTAATAACATATTAACATTTTCAAGTGATAATTAATTTCCACAACACAACCCATAGTCCACTAATAACATATCACATTAATAGGTTTTCCAGACTGGAAGAAAAATGTCTATTTATTTCACAAACATATATGTGTAATAAAGTGTGCTTATCTTTATTATCTGCATTTGATGCTAATTAGACTGGCACACACACACAAACAGTAACACGTACTACAATAAAACTTCGAACATATTACATTAATAAGTTTTCCAGACTGGAAGACAAATGTCTATTTAATTCAACAAACACATGTGTGTAATCAAGTGTGCTTATATTTATTATCTACATATGATTCTAATTAGATTGGCACACATACAAACAATAAAAAGTACTACAATAGAACTTTGAACATATAATTGTTGTGATAGCCAAGGTTTTGTCAATTTTATCAATTTAATCTAGTCCAGGTGAAACAAATTACTCTCTCATACAACCAGGATGTGATATCTAAGCATAAGATTAGACACACTATTTTGGGGCCAATAATCATGATGCCTTGATATAAAAAATTAATAACATACTAACACTTGCACACAGTAAATAATTTCCACACAACCCACTGTCCACTTATAACATATCACATTAATAAGTTTGCCACGTTGGAATATAGATGTCTATTTATTTCACAAAAACATAGATGTGTAATCAAGTGTGCTTATTCTTATTATCTACAATTTGGGGCTAATTGGATTGGCACATGTACACACAAAATAAAAAATACTACAGTAGAAATTAAACCATATAATTCAAAATTGTTGTGATAGCCAAAGATCTGCTAATTTTGTCAAATTGATCTAGTCCAAATAGTTGGGAGGAGTCTTATCCTCCCCACCTAGGTTGAATTCCCCTAAGTGACCTTAGCAAGTATACTATTCAACAGATTTGATCTGTGTTGTTTACCTTGCCTTTTTCTCTTTGTGTTTTTTCATGTAGAGCCTACCTCTCACATACCTTGGAACTTCACATACAACACTTGAGCAATCGAACTTGAGTAGGTTGGAACTCTATGTTGGAAAAACCAGCCTAGATCCATCTTAAATCTGGATCTACCAAGCGACATGAGAGATAAAATGTCTTGAGATGAAGAATTCCTTTAGAGTGAAAAGATATTTGATCCCTCTCAGCCCTTGGTAGATCCAAAGTTAAGATGGATCTAGGCTGGTTTAATTTTTCCTTTTAAATAGGATTCCACATGAATACCATGTGTCAATAGAATCAATACCATGGGTTCCCATAAACCTAGAGCTCAAAAACCCAGTAACTTGACCACATCAAGTTTGCCCAACAAAATTAATAAAAATAATAATAATAATGTAGAATTTCTATAAATTAATTTTTATTTATTTTTCCCAAGTCAAAATTTTTACAAGACATTATATCATATCTACCATACTAGGCTCGAAAGCACCTCCCAGCACAATCAAACTCATCTATGAGTGGATGTTGTTTGGGGATGATTCAACATCCTAATATGGTAAGTAATTCATTTATCCCATTGAAAATTACATGGGCAAAAATAAAAAAAATAGATTTCTTTTGTTTGAGAATAGAAGAACACAACTCATTCATACAATCAAAAATAGAAATTGGGGAATAAATAAGAATATACATATAAGCACACATTCAATCATGAGACAAATGTCTCCATTTAAAAGTGTAATGTATTTGTGTTTCTGAATTTTAGATAAATCCACCCTTTCTTCTGTTTATGAATAAAAATATATTGAAGACAAGATATGAAAGACGGATCATAAAACTACACAAAAGCCATAACAATGGGGAAGATGTGAATGTTCAGAAAAATACATATGATTGAAGATATTGGACAACTGCAATTTTTTTCGATCACAAAATCAAGGATTTTATTAAATAAGGTACATACATCATGGGAGAATTATATACTACAATCAAACGTAACTTGTATATTATTATACGCTAAAACTTTATAACATAAGAGAAAAGAAGCTATTGTAAGTACTAAGTTACAACTCAATACAATTAAATAGAAACACACACTAGTACATTTGGGGGAAATTCTGACACTTGGTTCTGACACTTTTGACCAAATGTCGGAAATTTCCCCAAATTTTTTCAATCCCGCCCGAAACCGTCGCTATACCGACGTTTAGAGAAAAGTGTTACAATACCAACACTTAGACAAAGTGTCGCAATTGCGACGTTTGGAGGAAGACGTCGCAATTGTGACACTATGCCCCAAAGCGTCGCTATTGCGACGACTACCTCCAAACGTCGCAAGTGCGACACAATGTCTAAGCGTCACAATTGCGACATTTGGAGGCATCCGTCGCAATAGCGATTCTTTGGCCGCCGTCGGTATAACGACACTTATATTCCTTTGCAAAATCCGTGTCACTTATGGTTTATTTTTTATTTTCTTTTGCTTGAACTAAGTCTTATTTCCATGTGGATTGTGTAATTTCACTTTTATTGCATATTATAGAATGTGTTTGTTTATAAAATTATATGATACATGTGAGATAAAGGTTTATTATTTATCATATATAAATAAATTTTATCAATATTGTACATTTACACTTTTATGAGGTGATGTTATAAGTAAATTCATAAATATATCTTTTTAATCCTCATTTTACTCCATGAATATATTTGGAAATGAAATTTCAATAGATTAATTTTCTCCTAACCTATGTATCATCAATATTGTACATTTACATTCTTAATTATGAGGTGATGTTATAGGTAAATCCATGAATATCTCCTTTTAATCTTCATTTTACTCCATGAATATGTTTGGAAATGAAATTTCAATAGATTAATTTTCTTACTATTATATGTTTTATGAAGATATGGTAAGGAATTCTCTCTTGTTCTTAGAAATAATTATATATAATTTTATTTTATTTTCAAAATAGATCAAAAAAATTATATGAGAAAAATTATTAATTCATCAATATGTGTGTGTGTGTGTTGTGATGAATAATTTCATAGTTCAACTTAATGGTTCATTATATAATCATGTGACCATCACCAATGATATATCTTAAAAAGCAACTGAAAATCCATGTGTACAAAATCGATGTATACTCTAGAGAGTGGTTCTCATACCACTATGTAAATTGTTGTATGCTACTTCAACAAAATTATAAGATAAACTGTAATACACATCATATATGCACCATAAAAATTGCCATACAACTAATTTGTTTTAGGATACATGTGGCATTCTAGGGGTAAATTCCATATGATGTGTATATCAATCTATTAGGTGTTGGTAAGTTGTGAGTATCTAAGAAATGATAAGGAATATTCATACATCATGATCTTGTAATGTGATTATAAATTGTGTCTATAATTTCCATAAACTGTATAAATGATTTGTTTTAAAAAAATCAACACAATCAACCCTAAACAATGCTCATGATGTGGAATGTCATTGGCAAAACCAAAATGATGGTCACATGTCCCATTTCTATGGTAATGGTGATCATATATATGTTGTGGCGACACTTGATGAGTAATTAAATAAATCTCAGAGTGTGACTCATTGTGCCATATTTTTTTAAAGCATGATTTGTTTTCCTAGTTTTTACTAATTTGTTAACATATTTTATTCATTTGGAAAGCTAATTAATGATGCCTTAAGTAATTAGGACCTAATGAGAGATCATCTTCACATCTTCACTGAAATATATTTGGTAATTGTAGTCACTATATGAACCGCACATGCATGCTACTTAAGAAAAAATGAAATATAAACTATAATACACATCTTATATCTGCCATAACAATTGTCATACAACTTATTTACTTCTAGATACATATGAAATACTTCCGGTAAATGCCATATTATGTGTATACCAATATAGTAGGTGTTGGTAAGTTATGAGGATCTAAGAAATGATAGGGTATCCACACATTAGTGCCTTGGTGAATTTTTTGCATAATTTTCTATTTGTTGTAATTTTGTTGCCTGGATTTGTTATAGATTTCAAATAATACAATTATCTACCAATTGTTCTTTATAAAGAAGAAGTACAATAAGTAGTCACCTAAAAGTGAGCCATGTGAAAATATTGGTAACATGAGTAACCTGGTAAGCTGTAAATGAAAAGTGAATAACCTCCACTCTCCTAGGAATGTCCTAGTGTAATTTCCCCCAAATTAGTCTCTGTGTGCAGAAATTAATGATTACTATTGACTAAATGTTATACCATTTGAAATTGCTGAGCGAAATTAATCAGGCCATGATCTACCATTTGTCAGTATCTATTTTCTCATGTATGAAAGTTGATGTACCATTGAAAGTTTAATAACTATATATATATATATATATATTAAATTTAATGATTAATAATAATTAAATTAAAATTCTTAAAAGGCAAAATAAAAGCCTAATAATCATGAACTATTATGATAATTTAAAATTATAGAACTCAGGCTGAACATAGTTACAAAGATACCAAGAAAAGAAGAGTGCATGTGCATGATAACCTCTTTCTTGACAACCTATTAATGTCATTCTCAATGAAGACTCAAGACTCAACTAGATTGGATTGTGTATCAAAACAGTAGGAATGAATCAAAGTTCAATGAACGAATAACTTGATCGAGAAAACTTATAGGGAAAGGTAACTTGACTATCAATCTACTAAACCTCACTTCCATGATTAAAAAAACACCCCCACCTTCTCAATGGTCCCATCATGGTCCACCTATTGAAAAACAACCAACAAATATTATTTTTTATATATTTTTGCATGGCCATTGGACAATGATTTACTATGGTTTTCCTACTAAATTCCAATAGATGATTATTCAAAAATATTGAGAATTAGTTTAGTCTCAAGGCATAACGAAGAGTCTTACTGGATAATTATAGATTACGTCTCCATTGGATGATTGTACATTTTTCATCTACTTTTTCACGTGAGTTTCAGTTGATGCTAGATCTTTGCCTTCTATTTCTTTAGTGAAGCTAAGAGTTAACTTTGACCTTACATTAATAACTATACTTGCATGAATATCCATGCTTTTATACTTCCCCACTGTGGTCAATGTTGGTGTATGGCCTTGGCCCATTGATCTTACAATTAACTCACTATTCGTATTCAATTTTCTCCACTTCAGCCCAATAAAATAAGGAAAACAGAAAATGAAGTCTTGATTTTTCTTTCCAGTGCTCCTACATAATACAAATACTCTTAAAAACCAATTAATATATAAATTGTCATCATTCATGCTAAAATCAGTTTCAATTTTTTTAATGAATCTGCTTACAATTAATAGATTACATTACTCACAGAATAAGAGATAATTTAGAACTATGATTTCACAATAATAAATTACCCTAGTAGTTCAAACTTCGAACATACCTTATGAAATTAAAATATGGCAGGTTAATGAGCCAATCTAGTTTCCTCGGAGCCAATCTTGAGCTCGGCCTAAGTCTGAATGCCTTGAGAGTGCGAGTGTAATGAACTAGATGCCTAAAGCTTTTATTTTGTGCTTGTGTAATTCATTGTTTGACCATCAAGCCAAGCCGCCAGCTATATTAACACTACTTCATGTTGGGGCAGATTGGCATTCTAATTTTTTAGTGCTATAGCCGTACTTTTTCACTGCTTCACTAATCACAACCTTGGAAGTTTGCATGGCAATGGGCTTTATTCTTTCTTTGGTGTTTATGTAAAAGAAAGGATTTGTGAACTTTTTGTAATAGGAAGGGGAAAACTAAATTGATTCTAATTTTAAAATATCAATAATGATAAGTGGTAATTCCTTTATTAAATTTTTAATTTTGAGTGAGCCAAAAAAGTAACTTTCCTTGCTTTTTGAGTACAACCTTGCAATTGCGAAGAGGACTAGTGTTGCAAAATTATTGGTAAGTGGAAATTAAAGGGCGTAAGAACGTTTTTGAAAAAATTTCAAACGTCAAAATTAAGTCTTATATCCTTCCTAGCACGTCACGGAAAACGGGAATCCACAAATTCTAGTCGTCAAATACGTGCAAAATGCCTTATGACGGGAAAAATGGAGGACTGGTCCTATGCTGCTACATGAGTTAGGGTTTCATGTGGCAGCAGGGAACCTTGTATAGTTTTTCAAGGATAGGAAAGGAGAATATTGTTAGTTAATCATCACATGAAACTTCATCACCATTTGAAAATTGTCCTAATTTGAAACAATAAGACTACCCAAATATTTCATTATTTAATTTAGATTGTGTAATACAAAAAAATATCCTAGATAACTTAAATAATGTAAGCACTTTTGCAAAAATTTAGTGGGGAGAACCTTCAATTACATTTATTTTGAAGATCCACTTGCATTTTAAGCCATTTTAATTAGTCTTTCATGGCTATTCTAGTAAAAATTTCAACCTCTTGTAGAAATTTGTTTGTCACTTGTATTAGAAATGCAAAAATCAAATGCATATTAAAATGATTTGAAATGCAAAAATCAAATGCGCGCTACATAAAAATGATTTTATTAAAAAATACATTAACATCTGATATCATGCGCGCATTCGCCCTAAGCTCTTGCATAACAGAATTCGCCCTCAACTCTTGCAGAACAGCATTCGCTCTCAGCTCTTGTAGAACAGCATTCGCCCTCAGCTCTTGCAGAACAACATTCGCCCTCAGCATTCACCCTCAGCTCTTGCAGAAAAGCATTCGCCCTCAGATCTTGCAGAACAACATTCACCCTCATCTCTTGTATTATAGCATTCACCCTCAGCTCTTACAAAATGGTAAGTTCTTACTGCAGGCCCTTCCTCTTATAGTAGGGTTGACTCTATTTGGGTTTTTTTAGTCAATTCCATTGGATTGTGTTAGGCTATAGGGTTCTCTCTAGATGTCTTCCAATGTTCTTTCGGATGAGTTTCAAAGAGGATGTGTAAGATGTGTTTGTGCTTGCATGAATTTGACTCCACCAGTTTCATGAAGTTTAAGCTATGGATTTTAGTTTGACAAACTCATCCATCTCAACACCCAGTAACGAATTACCCTTGGTCTGATCTATATTGAAGGTGAAGTGCAAAGTGGTAGAGAATGGGAGATCGAAAGTCATCAAATTTGTCACAAGGGTAGTACTCCAGATCGAAAGTGATGAGCTTTAGTTCTCCAGATTTGGGGATTTTCTGATATTTGGGGATTTTCTGATGACATACCAAAGGTCACATCCATACAACCATATCAAGGTCAATGTTGAGATCATTCTCATATAGATATAGGTCACTGATATATAGGGTTAATATCATCATCACTATCCATGGAAATCGAATGGTTGCAAAATCTGTGATTGTGGTTGGCTCATTTATAATTATTACCCATTTACAGTAGAGCACAGGAACACTAAATATGGCCCGAGCAGAGCCTTTACAACAGGCAATGGAATTGTAGCTGCTTCATCAATAAAAAATAGCTCCACTTGAGAAAACTTTTCATAATATTGGGGCTGGATATACTGCAGAGCAAAAAATTGTAGTTATCATTCGTGCTCCAATATATTAATATACTTTTTACATTGAACTGAAGAAAGGGAAACAAGAAAATGCTAGCCATCATACAATGCTTTGACATAAGAGTTTTGAGTGACATACTTAAAAAAAGAACTCATCCACTGATATTTATAATCATTTGAGTTATTCAAGTTAAACATAATGTCAAGAATCAAGATTCAATACCCTCTATTATCTTCATCACCCAATACAAGATTTAAATTTTTCCCAAAGAAATGCTTATTAAATTGGCAGCCATTATTTCTCCCTGCTTTAAAAACCCTACATTTAAATGAAAACAAGCATTGCATTTCAACTACAAAAATCTATTAGTGTTCAAGTGTACATGTGTGCATCACTTGTGTAGGGTATTCCGTTTCCACTTTCACATTATCCAAGAATGTGTGCAGTATAGTTCATATTTTTTGTGATTTAGATTATCTTCAAAAAGGAAAGGTAAATTATTTCCAATGGAAAAAGAAGGTTTTCCCTTTTTACTACTAGAAATGGTACAAAAAATTTCCATTTCTACCCGAAACTCCTATGAAACAGGAACCAAATAAAGGCCATGTCCTCAATGGACATCATTTGGCTTTGAAAATGGCCATTGCACCGTGTTGTTTCTTATATTACATCACTAAAGTTTCTTAGCTCATTTCTTGTTTCTTGAGAAGAAAAACAACCAAAGAAATCGTGAAGATCATTTCAAGAAATAAATGACCATTTCTCAATCATATCTCAACTATTTTTTATTTTATTCAGTGGTTGCTTACTTTGAGAGAAATTTGATACTTTTATAAGGAATATAACATAAAAACACAAAATGGGAAGGAATTGATGAGGTAGATGAACTTTAGTTGTTTTAAATTAAGAATTAATAAAACATGATGCATGTTCTGTACTACAAACTAGATTCCTTCCTGGAGTTAGGACACATAGTAATGAATCAAAGTTGTAGTTTCTAACTTCTTGTATTGGTTCATCAATCTTGAAATTCAGACATTGCATGTCTTCATTGCTTCATATTTGAATAATTTGCATTATATCGTACAATAGGAAATTAGGAATTATGATTATTATTAATTTATGGATATGTTAAGTTACTTTTAAGTTTGCATGGTTTAGTGTGAAATTATTCTAGTGTGCCCCTAGGCCCAGGTGAAGGAATGCCAAGGACTGAGAACCCTAGTTTTTAAATGGTATTGTTTCTTATACCCAAAACCCCTCAACATCACTTCTTATTAGTTCTTAACAATAGTGTTGTAAACAATTTGAGAATTGATATAGCAAAATCTCGCACTTCTCAAGATAAAGTCCTAAAACTAAAGTGTGATACCATGTGTAATTCAATAGCCCCATTGTCACCTCACCAACCTCTTTTCACTTTGGGCTAGCTCTCCTCCAACTCAAGGGGGGTTCTCCCTAGTAGATTTTAGGGATCTAATGGCCCAACCAAACCAAGTCAAGAGCCCCCTAACTCTCTATGTTTACTACTATCAATCAAAATATTGAACAATAGGGTCAGACATGCATCCTGAAGATAAAATTGCCGGGGTATTTTTGGGTAATTTCAAAGGGAAAGTCCCCAAACACATATAATCAAGGAATTATAACGTGATTTCAAACATTAAATATCAACAAAATCGTTTAAAGGATATTGAAAGGAAAAAGGTGATGGAAGATAGAAAGTGCCTTACTTAAATGCTCTAAGGATTTTTCAATAGTTACTCCAAAAGCTTCACTTCAAGGCCCTTCAAGATCGTCTCCAACAATGCTATACCATCAGCTTCAACAATGTTGCTCCAAAAATGTCCTCAAGGTATTCACAACAAGTTTAATAGAAGTTTCTCCAACAATATATTCAATAAGGTCTTCATTGTCAACTCGTCTCTTGTTTGGGTGCCTTAATGTGCAATGACATGTTTCCAGGACTGAATTCAATGCAAGGCATATTTGAAACTCTAACTTTGTCTTCCAGTGTCTTATTAGAAATTATTTTAGTTTTCATTTTGTGTTTTCAAGTTAGATATTGTTTTCAAGTTTTTATATTTATAATTTTATTGCAATGTGGCAGACTGATCAGGGAAGTACAGGAACAACCCCGAGATGGGATTATCGCGGAAAGAGGCTAGTGGAAGAACATGTAAAGTGCCAGCATTGCTCTATCTTCAGGTATTTTAGTTATTTACATAATTGAAATAATATTAATTTTGTTCAAATATGCAAACACCTAGCCATGGTATGCCTAATGATTCCCTCTATGAGGAAGAGCTTTCTTCATCCCTATCTCCAGTGCTCTTGTTGCGAAAAAAGGCACGAAATGCAAGGTCGGAATTTGATACTTTGATAGACGCGCCTCAAACACCTGAAATAGAAGAGAGGATAAAACAACTTATGACCCAGCTAGAAACATATCAGGTAATAATAAAAATTCAAAAGGATATTTTTTTTGTTCTGCATGAGATGAATTGTGATAGTTTGATTTTTAATTTTTACATTGAATAAACTAACAAAAAGTTCTTTTGTATGTAGCATTTTCTGGCACTTGCTGAACTCGGTGTTGGTGGTAGTGGGACACAAGGGCAAGAGATTGCCCAACAACCCTATCGTACACCTTCTACTCCTTTAGGTGCCAGCCAAGAAACACACCCTGCCCAAGCAGACACCCAGCCAACCGCTGAACGTGTTGGCAATGATGAGGCTGATATGGCCAACTACATTATTGCGTTTCCTAGAGCTACACGTGTCAACTCCACAGGGACCATTAATGGCACGTTGTTGGTGAATGATGAGGGTGTCCCTATAAAGCATGTACAACTCCCAGGTAAATTTTAATATTTGAACTATTTCATGTACTTTATCTAAAACATATTTATCATGATTTTTATTTTTAAATTAATGATAATATCTTCTTTTTCTTTTGGTTTTATTCTGTGTAGGAAACAATGAGTTCTACAGGATTCTGGAGAGCCATGCGTTGGTAAATTTTGGCCCAACCATACGTACAGGGTGGAATTCCTAGAATTCCAACCTGAAAAAAGAACTTCTAGATTATCTAGAAGCCCTTTTTGGGGTCGGCACATTTGACAGAACAGCGGTGGCTCAGGTAGCCGGAAAATATTTGAAATATACCAGGGACACCTATAGGACACAATTGAAATTTAACCCTAGATACGAGCATCCTCTCACAGTTCCAGAGAGTGAGTGGAGAGCACTCATCCATGACGGAAAAGAGAAAAGGGCAAAGAAAGAAGGAAAAATGCCAACTGGACCCGCAAGGTAAATTACAACTTTAATTCAATAGCTTTAATTTTTTCTATGTCTAAAATAAAAGTGTGCTACGTCATATCTGACTTTAATCTTTTGATGCTAGGTTGCCTGACACCTCAAAGGCAACCAAAGCTAGGATTGAAAAAAAGGGCCATCACAAGCTAGGCCAGGGCGGCTACTTGAAATTGGCCGCAAGAATTGTAAGTAAGTAGCTAAACATCTTATAATTAATTGTATCGCCTTCCAACGTTTTTGTAATCCTATCAAATATGATTAAAAATACACAATCATATGTAATGTAGGGTGATGACTTTGGAACAGAAACTATAGAGGAAGATAAAAATATCGCTTTCCATTTCGGCTATCAAGCCGTAGTTGAATGTCGCAGAAGCTTGGGGCAGGTCCCAAGATCCAGAATGCTTGATAAGGTAAAACATTAACCTTTCAATATGTTTGTTTTCGTCCATAAATTTAATGTCTAAAAACTTTGTTTAAATCAGGGGAGCAGCACTACCGACGAGGCAAATAACCCAGTTTTAGAGCCAGATGTAGATGATCCTCACGTGCAACCTGATCATTGTAGTGGGGACCAGGCTGACAATGCTACTATCAGTGAGGGCCGTGACGGTAATTAATTTCCACTTATAATTTTTTCTAATTATACCTTGATGGTTGTCCTTATAGCGTTTTTTGTTTAAATGACAGCGAATGTTTCCCTTGAGGATCTTACCACCAGAGAGGAAGACAGGGCAACAATCCCAACGACGACAACTGGTGCACCAGGTAAATAATCTCATTGAATTTTTTTTTATTAATATTACTGAACTAGTTCAATGATATTTAAAAACTGAAAATTAAAATTTAATATTATCTATTTTTGTAGGCGATGCCCCATCACTGGATGAGACCAGACATTGTGACTACACAACTAGGTTAGCAGTGTGGGTCGAAATTCATGAAACAGGAGCAGAGCACAATGATATTGATGATGTAATTAGGAGCTTTAGAAATAGGAAGAAGAAAAAGAAAATTTGATAATGTAAAATATTGTATTATTATAAGACAAACGTTACCATACTTTAAACATTTTTTGCGTTATTTAAAAAAATCATTTATCATACTATTTTTATGTCAAGCATTAATTTCAATGTTTCCTTGCGTACTTTTTGTTGAATTGTTTTTTTATTAGTTATTGAATATTTTTTTTATGCTCATGAAAGTAAAAAATGGAATATAGATTGGGTATTGGGGAATTGAGAGTGATGTGAGGGGGGGGGGGAGGGGCCATAAGAGCTTCCACCTTCATGTGGTTGGTCCTGTTTAGTAGAGAATTATTTATTGGAGCGATTTAATCTTGGAGCAAACCTCCCTCATTCCAACGTAGTAACAAAAAAGTCACTGTTGACTTAGTTGCTACTCTTTTAGATCGTGGGAGGCTTGTTCCAAGTTCATGCGACTCCAATAAATTGTTCTTGAAACAAAGAGGAGCTTATTCAGGTATGTTTTGACATTTTCAACATATGTTCTAACATTATCACAAGAATGCATCTTAGAGTAAAAAATACTACATCAATTACTTGTATTTATTGTATAGATAATGATGGATTTTGATTGACTTGGCAGTGCAGGTACAAATCATCTTGCATCATGAGCAATACAACTTGTCAACCAGGGTCATGTCGAGGATATTTTTGCTTGTGCGCTTGACCAGGTTCGTAATGTCACATTTTGTAAGTTCCTTTACAGTTCATAATTCAATATTAAGCTTGTTCATGATTATTATCTAGGTTTTTTGTATGTGTTTTATTATCTATTTGATTGTAAGCAACTCTGCATGTTTCCTGTTGTTCACTATGATTTCTCCCATTACCACTCCCAAGATGAATCCGAATTTATTGTTACATAGGTTACTTTATTGTTACTATGATTTCTCCATTTACGATTTCATAGGTTACATCATGTAAAGTTGTCAATCTCGGGTTGGTGATGAGCTTTAGTTCTCCAGATTTGGGGCTTTTCTGATATTTTCTCCCTCATGTCATTCCTGCATCACCTCGTTGTTTGAGCATGTCAATTGTCTACCACTTGTACCAATTGGCACATGTCAATCTCTGAGTGGTGCCACATTTCACCTATTTTCGGCCCACTTGACCACCTGAAAAACTCAAATCCACACACCATGTGTCTTTATCATGGAGTGCCACATGTCCTAGATATTTTGGCCGATATGCCTTCTGTTATGAAAGAGATCAATTTTTTTCCGTGAACACTTCTTATCTAGGCACAACACCTGTTACTTGTTTAATCTGACGGTCACAGTCTCTCGGGTTACCTTATAGGTTTGACATACCACTGGTTTCTGGTATATTTCCATGGAATCGGTCTGAAAATACCAGCAACAATCCACACACCTACAACCGTCGACAGACCTGCCGTTTTAGTAGCTGCATTTCCGCAACTGCCAATACACCTGCCGTTTTAGTTGCTGCATTTCGGCAACTGCCAATACACCTGCTGTTTCATTCTCCTGGACTCTGTGTATGCATATTTTTCATATAATTTTATCACGAAGTTGGTTGCAGTGCTTTGACATGCCTTTAAATATTTTTGCAGGTTAGAAGACATTTCAGGCCAAAGCTATTGAATAGACTTGATGAGATAGTTGTATTTGATCCTCTTTCTTGTGATGAGCTTAGAAAATTTGCTAGACTACATATGAAAGATGTAGCGATTCATCTTGCAGAGAGAGGTGTTGCTTTAGGGGTTACAGATGCTGCTCTGGATCTTGTTCTTCAGGAAGCCTATGATCCTGTAAGTAATCACTTTGTTTTGCTTTCTTTCTTATTCAGATTCTATCTTGCCAGGGGATGTGCCCGTTATGGTTTTTTATGAGACCGTTGTCAATTTCATCACCATCCCTCATAATATGTTTGATTGTCTTTATAAATAATAAACAATTATTACACCAAACAATAAAAAATTAACTGTACTATGAGTAATATGATATCTTGAAATAATTCTCATTATAATTTCATAACCTCTGCTCTCACTTGGTGGTGTCTATATCACTAAGTGTGTCTTCTTTAAAATTATAGTTACAGCAGACAATGAACAATCAACTGCACTGTGAGTGATATCTTGTAATAATTCTTATTATAATTTCCTAACCTCTACTATCAGTAGGTTTCTATATCACTAGGTGTATCTATTTTAAAATTACAGTTTCAATGGTAGATAAATTGTTATCTTAAAATTATGGCTTTGATGGTGATACCTTGTGATTGATAATGCAGTTTGAAGCAGCTTTGGCTTTGACTAATATAGTCTCAGGAACCTCTGAGAATAAAAAGGTTGTGATTGATTACAGGGCACTGCCTATATTTGTGGAACTTCTTACCTCTAGGAATGATAATGTTCGAGTACCCAACTTTAAGTTCAACTGGTGTTCATGTAAGGTTGTTTGGGCTTTGGGAAATATTGCTGGAGACTTTACAACATTTAGGGATCTTGCCCTTAGTCATGGAGCTCTGAGGCAGGTGCTTTCCCAGTTGAATGATACTGCCAGAATTTCAATGATAAGAAATGCTACATGGGCTCTGTCAAATTTTTTCCGTGGTAAACCCCAACCACTATTCGAACAGGTAAGCATAATACATTTTCTGCCTCTTCTTCTTAGTTCATAGATACTGTGGATTTTTTTTATAGATCTTGGTGCTTGGTAGATTTGGACGTAATATGGACCTAGGCGCTTGTTCATTACAATGAATCTGTCATCAGGTTTTAGAAAATGCTCAGAAATTTGGGTTTCACAAGGGGATTACCCTTGCTTGAAATTATTGATTATCAATCACATTCAAAAAAAGTCTTTCGTAGCATTGCTAAGCTCTTTGTAGGTGAATTTCCAAGGAAATTTCACAATATCTGAACTAAATTTGTTTGTCCTTTTCAATACTCTGCGCTTGTAACAGAACCAGACAAACAATCAAGTGTTCATTGCAACAACAACAACACCTCTTGTTGCAATGCTTGCAATTCACCCTCTCTGCACACATGAATGACTATGGAACCCTCTTTTGTGAACAAGTATTGGAGTTGAAGGTACTGGTTTCCATTAGGATCGTGGAATTCAACATCCAAAATAGTATCAAATTCCACTGCAATAGTATTCCCTGGCGAAGGCAATAGTTCATTGAGACCTATTGGACTCATCACCCCCAAATAGCCTCCAAGGCTACCCAGAGTGTGATCATCTGGAGAAATAACAAATGCTGATCCATCCCCAATTGAAACAAGAACAGGACCCAAATTGGTTACAGAAAATGAGAAACACGTTTTGAAAGAAGAAGAAACTTTTGTATTAGGGTCCAGAAATCTAACTGGTCTATTGTACAATTCCCTACCTGCACTTCAAATTGGTACTCGCAACTCCATGTTAAGGCTCACTGTGCCATTATTCAGATGAGCATCTTAACCTGAAGTTTGATTCCAAAAAACCCAAGTCCCCTATTCTATGCCCAAGACCTCTGTTACAATGAGTAGAGTTCTGAGCGAAATACTTCACAATAGGAAGCAAAAGAAACATCGCAAAATTTCTCGCTTTAGACTGATAATTTTCTGTGCGAAAATTCAACTGCGGACAGTAAAAACATAATATCAAACACAACCAATCGACAATGGAATTTGAACATGAGGATTTATAACCAGAGAAAACCCTCTCCATGTTAAAAGAATTCCAGAATGGCTTTAAGATTCTACTAATGAGTGCTTACAACACCATAGAAATTACTGTCACAACGAAATCTGTTGGAAGCAAATCCCTTGTACAGTTTCTACATTTCCACAGTGGAAGCAAGAATCTTGCTATCTCTCATGATCTGGTTCTGTGGTCAGATCCTTTGCTATGGTTGTCTTGTTCTGCTAAATGTGAATCTATCTTAGCTTTGGTTCTAGTTCTCATTTAGGATCGTGGCTATTTGATCTTGCTGTGGCTTTGACTATACAAACTTGTTCAATAGGAAAATTTTGACTCTGCTATATATAGGAGCTTCAATGGGTGCTCTCAAACTACTCTACTACAGTAGTTGCACTCTCAATGGAATTCTACAGCAATTGACACCATCAATTTGCTTTGTTACAATGATGGCTCACGTCAACAAACTGTGCTACAACCATTGGCACCATGAATCTTCTCTCTGCTTCATCAAATGGTTGGCACCATCAACTGAATTTGCACTCCTTGGGGTGATGACAGTGGCAAACACTTTTTTGGGCAGCTTTGTTTTGTCTCTGATTCAAGGAAGACATATGTTGGCCTTGTTTTTTTATTCCTTGGAACTTAGTTCTCTCATATTTTCCATCCTATCCCCAGTTTTCTACCGAGAAAGACATAACTTCACGATATCAAAATTGACTATTTTTGGCCATTTATCTTTAGTAATGGTACAACTTTAATTTGGTGCATTCGTACAGTATCTGAAGAGCACTCTCAAGTTGTTATTCAGTATTTTAGCATAACTACTACATTTAACTGCCATGCTCTAATATTTATATCAACCATAAGAATTCTTAAGGTATTTCCACGTTTGTGACGCAGAAGGAATGCTTCTGACAGCTTCTTATCATAGTGGTAATTTTCTATTCGCAGTTTATCTTTTATAAACCTCCAATTTTCCAAATGTAGTAGAGACTACAGTTTACATCTCAAATTTTGGACAAATCTGTTTAGTATTCTACAGAAAATGCATTAAGAATACAGTGTTGTGTCTACTAAGCACAAATAATTGTTGTAATGAGTCATCTAAACATCTTGACATCCTCGTTTTATATTCCTTTTATGTTTTTGCAAAGTTTCCTCTACTACGGAAAATGCAATTATATTAATTTATTTCCATCGATATACGGATTGGATCTAATTAGATGTAAACCCTTGCTACAGTGGTTATTTGAATGGGTTAGAATGTGCATTTTTATTTGTTTTTTTTTAAATACATGCATTACCACTACGCGAGATCTTTGCATTAATTTTGAAATGTTGAGATCTTTGCATTGATGTTGCCTCTGCTTGGTGGTGTCTCTGAGATTGAGCTGATCCAAAGGCAATGGATGTGCATCAGCGGTCAATTTCTCTTTGCTAGTACTGTAATCCAAATCCTCTAGCATGCAAACAGGTGCCGCAACAATTATATCTAGGATTGATCATTTTTTTCTCACCTTCACTTTAGGCTTGGAAAACTTTGTTCCAGATTTTTTAGCATTTGACTCACCTGATAGACAGTGATATATGTGGGAATTTAAGGCTATATTGGATGTAGATGAGAAATATCTACAAACAGGACAAACCTTTGGTATCATGGCCTCTGGAAGAGATCCCAGATTCCCAAATTCTTCGTTCTTCCCAGGATCTGCCTTGCTCTTCTCCAAAGTTTGGATATGCCTTGTAGGCTCCTGCCTCTTCTACACTGCTTGAATTGGAGCACCTCCATTATGATATCAAATCATCTGCTACTATGAAATGACACAGGTCACAGATGCTTTGATAGACTTGCCTTTTGGGCACTTCACCATGAACCAAGTTTTAAAATGTCACAACCCACTTGATATTTATCCCTAGCAAAAGTGTCACATGTGAAGATGAGGCTTTTGATGAAGCGAATAACTTGGTAAAGAGAATTTTTGATTACTTATGTATTCGGCCCAACAATATAAATTTTGATGCACTATCATTTTTAACCATGTGCTGAAAAACATACAAAAAACTATGTTTTTAGTGAAATTTGAGTTCACATGAATCGATGCTAGTCAAAATCTAGACCTTGCTCCCAGCTTACTGGTAAAAGGTGGTACTCATATTTCATGCAAGTAATGGAATTCCTTTTTCGTTGTTTTATCTCGTCTTATTCGAACTTCCAAGTCTAGCATCAATGATTGTCTTATGCTTCAGAAAAACGGTATTATGCTTTAGAGAAGTGTATCTACTTCTTATTATACTTCTTAACTTCCAAGTCTAGCATCAATGATTATTTTATGCTTCACACATAATCTAGTTTTCATTATACTCCTTGAAACATTTTTTATTAGTTGAATGAGACAAACTTAAAAGGAGTAAGCTAATATATTAGCAAAATGATTTCTGTCACAAATCTAAGATTCTTATAGGAATTCAATGGAAATTTTAGGCATCACCTAAGTAATCTTCATTGTCTGCAAATTTTGACATGTAGAGAGAAGTTTGTTACAAAATTAGGCAGCTCCTACTTGAAAACATGTTGATGTTGATGCGTAGCAATATCCTTCATTTATAGCCATGTGTTGGAATATTTGAAAATTCCAGAATAGCAATGGAGAGAGTAATACTCTCCTCTTCTAACACACATAAAATATTGAAATTTCTTCACTGGAAACAGAGTTCAACACTTTGAAAAAATTCTATTCCTTCATAAAAAAACTATCATAAATTCTTCCTCACTGAGAGGGATTACAAAATGTGACTGCTGCAAAACGCAGTGCACTCAAAATTCTTCTCTGTCTCTAAAACTACGCACTATTGTGCTCTTCAAAACACTTACACTGCTATTGTGTGTAATAATAAGCTTTACAACTACATTTCGAAACAGGCTCACAACCCTTTTCTTTTATATGCAACACATATATTAAAAACATAACAAAACTATGCAAATAACAAATCTATTAAAATGCTCCTGGGGTCCACAATTTATAAATGTTTTAATATATATATGAAATATATATATAAAACATATATACGTCGCATTTAAAACAAAATATTACCAAAACCAGTGTGGGACCTTAACAAACAATAAAACTATTCCGCCACGCGTTATATAAAACATATAACAAAACCTTTGTCAAAACTTCAAACAAACCCTTTAGCCGTGGAGCCCGCCAGACTTCAAATGGCGACAAACCATAATTCAAACCAAATTCGCGTTCCAAAATAGCCTACTGACGTCGGCCAATTTTGTGACGCGAAAACCAAATGAATTCCGCCCTAATCTTTTTGAGGTCTGAATTTGGGCTGGCGTACGGAGAGAGAGTTGTGACGTGAATTTCTTATCAAATTCGCCCTAGTCTTTTTCAGGTCCAGATTTCCATTGCGCGAGCGGCCCAAACAAAGATCCGCTCCAATCAATTTCTACCACTTGTCCTCCTCTGGATTTCCGTGGTGCGGGACCACCAAACTTTAAACAAAACCCGCCCTTCAATCAAAAGTTGCCCTATTCCTAGATGCGAGTGCATTGGATGGCGTTTAAGGCGATGGGACATGGATGTGGCGAAGTGTGGAGACACCTGCCCACCCATGTCACGACTGGCAGACGATATTTAAGTTCCAAGGTTTTCATATAAATCGCATTAATTTTTAATGTTGTTCAATCAGCCGATATTTAAGTTCCAAGGTTTTCATATCAATCGCATTAAGTTTTAACGTTGTTCAAGATCGGACCTCCACTCCTATTAGTGATTCCGCATGCTCCAATATGCTCCGGCCTTCGGCTCTCATCAATGAGAGATTTATGACGGAGTTTCTTCGATGCCATTGCAGTCGAGTCGATAAAATGGCATTTCGCTATGGTTTCTCAGATGAGCCGCAACCTTTGAATTGCAGATGCTCTCCGGTTGCTGGGTTACACTGCCTGTGCACTGTGACAGGAAGGAGAAGCTAGCTGAATTGCTACTTAGACCTTGGTGAAAATCTGCATTTCTCTCGGTCTGGTCTATGTCTGTCTTCCTCGGTTTCTTGGAATCCTGCTTCTTCGTCTCGTCTTGTGCCCACTGCTAAGACTGCACCCATGCCTCGCCTGCGTCAAAGGATGTGTTGCCGCAGGGGTAGCACCAGAGGCCAACCCCTGCGAGCTCCCTCCAGCCCCTCAACCAAGTCGTCTTCCCGCTCCAGTGATTATTACACAGGCCGCTATCCAAACACTAGAAGTGGGCGGGGTCGAGTTCTAGGATCTGGCCACCATATGTGCTCCCCTGCTCCTCATTTCCCCATCGCTTCACCTTCTCCCACGACGCGCACTGCGTTTTTTTCCTTTAATTGCTCTCTGAACCGCCCATGAATCATAGCTTCAATCACCATGGTTTTCCGTGAAGAGGCCCAAGTGGAGGAACAATGTACTTGTCTGGTGGGTCTGAGCTCAGAAAAAGCCCAGCTTTCGGGCCTTCAGGAGGGGAGCGGTGGCGTGAATGTGCAGGAACCGGAGGCTCAGGTTCGTAGGGCTCGTGATGTGGAGATATCGCCTGGAGATCCTAGACCTTCGTGTCTGAAGCTGCTCCTGCCATGGACAGTGACATGTTTGCCGAAGGATGGTGCCAAATTGTCGAAGAACCATCGGATGAGTAGCTGCTTCTCTTTGGTTTGGTTTTCTTGCTTCACGACCCACTTAATTGGGCATGTTTTTGCTTATATTACTGTGCTGGACCTCTGTTTTATTTTTGAATTTTGTAAACACTATAATCGTGAAAGATATCAAACGATGGTTCCCCTGCGTGGGCAATGCAATGACCTGAGAAAAGTTCAAGACTGGTTCCCCGTATGAGGGCAGTCTTCTTTTTTGATTTTTTGACAAATTTGCCATAATTCTGGGCAATTTTTTTGACTTCGGTCATGCTATAATTTTATTCCCACTGTTAATAGATTAACCTTACTTAGAAAAAAAAAAAAGAGTTTCCCTGTTTCTATTTTAAACCTGTTTTTGAAATACAGAGCCATGTTTATATGATTGTTTATAGTCGAAGCGCTGCAGGGTGGTTTATTATATTAATATTTCACGGTCGAATTATGTTCATAACAATTGGAACGCCCACAATTCATAACAAATATTGGAGATTTACTGTCCTATTTTAAAGTTTCATTTTTTTTTTTTTAAATTGAACCCACCGTTAGTATACCGACGCTTTGTAAGCATTGCTCTTCCGACGCCTTATAACCGTCGGTCTTCTGACGTTTTAAACGATTTCCATTTTCGTCGGTCTTGTGACGTCCGTCTATATTGCAACAGTTCTTCCTAGCGTCGGTATTGCGACGCTTTTGGAATGCGTCGGTATTGCGACGCTTCTGGAAAGCATCGGTCTTGCGACACTTTTGCAATGCGTCGGTCTTGCGACACTTTTTCAATGCGTCGGTCTTGCGACACTTTTTCAATGCATCGGTCTTGCGGAAATTTTGTATGGCGTCGGAATTGCGACAGTTTAAAAAAGTCGGAAGAGTGATAGTATAAAAACTTTAGAAGAGCGACGTTCAAAACGTCGGACCACATTTCGTCGGAATTGCGACAGTTTACAAACGTCGGAAGAGCGACGCTTGTTTGGAAGCGACGGAAAAAGTGTCGGTATTGCGACACTTTGTCAAGGCGTCGGAATTGCGATGTAATGGCGAACCACGTTTTTCCCGTCCTCGAACTGTCGCTCTTGCGACAACTATGTGTCGGAATAGTGACAAAGTGGCCGTCGGAAATTGGGCCAAATTTTCTAGTGACATAGTTAACAATCACATGTTTCCAATTTGGAATTCCACCAATTGGAACCCAAAGGGGTATGATAAAATTTGCAGTCAACTCCAAATTTGCAGGTTCTTGTCATCATATAGTGAGGACAATCCTTTTCTCTAGGTCACTGAGGATAAATGGGCAAATCACTTGAACTGTCCAACCTAGGGCACTTGGCCAATGCATTCACAGATGGAAGAGCTTCATTTCACCCAAATGTGTTATGAGTTCCCATAAGAGTTTGTGAAACTATAATGAGTGGAGTGAATATAGAATATTCTTCCATGGTACCATGTTTAACCAGGTGGCATTCTAGATGCTTTGATAGCAGAAAGAACATTCATGGTTCCAATCACATTGTTATGTTGAGTATAGCTGCTCTTCCTCTGTCTTCATGGAATAAGGAGTAGACCTCTATTCTTCAAAGTGTATGACTGTCTTGGGTTCAAAGGACTTGAAAGCCTCTACAAGGAAATAAAAATCACAAAAATTTACCACAAAGGAGTCAAGCTATTTGCTATAGACTTTATTCCATCTCTTTATTCTCTTCTGAATTGAGACAATGGGAGTTAGAGAGTCGATCACAAGTTGTTGGTTAAAAAACCTACAGACAAGGCTATCAACAGTGGCAACTTGGTATCCTTTGTTTGAGAGATGCAAAGTTGTTTCCCATCCACAATAACCATCCACTCATACAACCATTACTTTCTTCCATTTACCTCCCCCTTTCATGGCAGGGGATGTTGTTTCCACATATTTCTCCTTCAGAACAACAACCCTCAGTGAAAATATGGCAACATTTCTTCTACTGCACTATCTTTTAAACAAAGAAAAAGATACAAACCCACCGCATCCAAAGAAGGCCTCTTTCTTCCAAAATGAAATAGAAATCCACCCTCTTATAAAGGAAATCGCATTAGTAGGCATTTGGATATTGCTAGTAGCATCCAGATTAGGCTTAATGCAAGCCATTGAATTGAAACAAGAAGCAGTCAACAACGTCTCTGACATGGATTCACGGTTTAAATCTAGTGTGTACCTAACCTAATATAAAAATGGTATGTTAGCCCCAAACTCGACCACATGTGAGAATTAATACATATAGAAAATATAATCACAGTCATTTTACATAGAAGATCTACATGACATAGGTGCGTAAGATTATTTAGAGCGATACTCGTCCTCCATATATGGTTATTTTAAGTAATCTGGAAGAGACCAAAACTTTCCCTTGACTAGATAGAGAAGCTTCGAAAGAAAATTGAGACCTAATGTTTACCAAATGAAAGAAAAATGATGGACCTAGGGAAGTTGAACATCAACTACTCATATCTATGATTTCTAGCATAAATATTAGCCAGAGCGTTCACTCTGGAAAGTACTGAATGGAGATTTTAAACATTGTAGGCCAAGTAAAAACATTTGTATAACCTATGATTGTAAAAATAACAAAAGGCCAGCTAAGAATCTTGTTGGTGAAGAAAACCCGAAGAATATTTTTCCGTATTGAAGGCAAACGAGGTGCACCCAAAATCACCTAGAAGAAGAAATTCATGTTAACAAAGGAATATGTGTTTCTCTCAAAAGTTGATAGAGTTTGAAACAATATAGAGTAAGTGATACTCCAGTAACAACATGAATAGATGTTATGTTCAATGGTAGGAAAGGGTTGAAAGTGATGCAATAACAATAAGAATATATGTTATGTTCAGTGGCGGGAAAGGGCTGAAAGTGATGCAATGTGAGGAAGGGAGACTTACATTACCAGCACAAAGAAAAATGAGGAGGGAAACATTTCTTAAAATAAATAAATTAAAATTATATTAAAGTTTCTAAAATATAATTGGTAAAGTTAAATTATTATAAATTTTTAAAAAATGAGAATGGTTAAAGATGAATACTGACTAGTCAAACAAAAAAATTGAATGCAAGGATAATAGTATGACTAAGGAGGTGGATCACTTAAAAGAGTTGGTTGACCTTTCCTCCACATTAGTAACCTCAAATAATATAACCATAGAGAAATATTCCAAGTAAGGGTTAGGTAACCTATGGTCTATAAAAATACCCTCAAGGAGGAAAATCAATTGGAAGCAGTGACCAAGCCTTCATCAAATATGATATTTTAGCAACGATTCATGTATGGGAAGGGTTGATTAGCAGTTCCTATAGGGTAATATTATTCATATAAAGGAATGGTTTATTGATATCTATATCTAAAGGAACAATATTCACATAGTCATCTTTTTAGAAAACACAACTTAGGTACCTTCAAGTCTTGTAATTCCACCTTCCCATGTGAGGGCCAATTATCTGTTGGTATGTGATCTTGTATAACAGTTGGTGCCTCAGTAGGAATGTGCATGTATTTCTTGATGTGTTCTACAGAAAAAATGTAGTTTGCAATTGTACATTGGTTTTGAATACTTTTAACAAACATTATGTTCAATGATAGACCATAAGAGAAGACAATCCCAACAAAACCTGCACGAGTTGAAATTGTTAGGAACGATCATCTAATACATAAAAGTGTCTAGTAACAACATAAATCACCCATAGTTGACATTTAATTTCATTGTTCATACTAGGATGAATGATGCTCGTTGGGAGTAAATCGATATCAAGATGAGAGGAGCAAAGAGAAATTGCATTGAACACCTCCAGACGTTGAATCAACCATTCAATGGCTAAGAAACTATAGAAAAATTGGCTTGAAATTTTGTCAATAAGGTCTAAGTTCTTCTTCAAGAACCAATCCTTAACCCTGAAAGCCCTAATGGTCATTGTTCCTGCTATGGACTCGCTAAAATTATTTGAAATAGGTGATTTCATTATACCATTCAGTCTCATCAATTCTTTAGCAGAAACATAATATTATTTCGGACTAAATTGAACAAACAAAAAATCAGTTTTAATTTTTCACAATATTGACAGTCAAGTATGTAAGACACACAACACATAAACTGGAAAAAAACTTCAACAATATATTAATGAATGTCTCAAGGAATGATGTACAATGTGTACACATATAAATACATCAAGAAACTGTTGAATAAGTTCCCTAGGTTTCTTGGACTCTAATAACCGATTACCTAACACAAACTAACCCAAGGATTAGTTGCCTAACATTCCCCCATTAATACGAAGGGATATACCAAAGTCCAAGAATGAGAGCTCAGAATGCAGAAATGCATCTATGCCAAGAGTTGAATGTCTCTTGAAAATGGTTTTCAAGGATGACCACAAACCGAAAATGGGAGAAATCAATGTCTCAACCAACACTAATTCTGGAACCTACATAACAATTCTCAGAACAAAAAATGTGGTTTTAAGATGACCACAAACTTCGAAACTGTCACAATAGTTCCTTGAACAATTCCAAATATGGAAGTGCTCACTTAGAAACAACTCAATCAACTGAGGTTGTGACTCAGGATGTAGATCACTGACTCGGGCTCGCTTGACATCTCGAACTCGAACCTGTAGTAGACCACCCACCAAAAAATCCCCCCTTGTTGGATACAAGGTGAGAAATATTCGTCATCATTATAAGACTCGTCATTCTCGAAAAAATTCTTCGATATGATCTGTAGATCTTCTTAACTGCTTTCATCCATTCCCAAGAAGAAATCCATCGAAAAATTTGCTTATCTCTTGCAGTGCTCTTATTTTTGGAACATCTCTCTGAATTGTGATTACGCTTTCCACAATGCTCGCATGGGTGAAGATCAAAACACAGATCTTTCATATGTACAACTCTATTACACTGTTGCCATTTATCAAATTTTTTTGTAACCACACCATCCAGAAATCCCGCACTTCGAAATTTTATAAGTTTAGTGAAGTCTGGAATGTGAAAACATACATCATTGTTATAGCCAAGACCAGTTCTATGTTTATTGTGTGTCATCTCTTCTCATGGTCTTATAACAGGTTTCACATCAACACTTCTAACTGTGTCCAAAGTTTCACCTGAAAGCACTTCATTTCTCTTATCATTCTTTGACTGATGATCAGGCTCAAACAATTTGTTGTTCTGAACAAACACTAGTTCAGAATCACAAGTTTTCTTTTGAAGTTCGTCACGTTGTAACTGCGATTCCAACTCCAAGAATTCAATTTTTCTTTTAGCATTTTGCAAACATGATTGGGTTTCAAAGAGCATGTCTTTGTTGAATTGGACATTGTTACAGACAATATATAGCATTAAATCGCTTAATAACTATACTAAATAATTTAGTTTGGTCGTTTTCTCTAGTGCAATATCAAATTAAAATTGCAATCAACTTAGAAAGAAAGGGTGTCGGTTACCATTGAAAATGCACCCAATACAAACTTTTCAATGAATTAACTGGGTGTCGGGTTCAATCGACCATGCACCCATAAAAAATACAAATAATAAAATGTAACAGACAACTTCAAAACTTTAAAACTTTCATCTACTGGGAGCAATTCCAGTGAGGCAAGCTCCCAACAAGCCAACAAAAATATCTGCACTGCAAATTCTACACTCCAACCACCTTTTGAATATGCCAATTTTCTTATCCGTCCAACAAAATGCTCTGACCATATAATGACTAACTCCAAAGTTTTATTTTTAAATAAAACTTCATTAAATCTTCATGCAAAAGTAATGTGTAACTAACTCTGCCCAACATACTCTTTAGAGAAAATTCCAATAATTTTAAAATGTCAACTTCTTGATTTAGAAGGGATAAACTATAAAATTAATCTTGAAATTTCCAAATAATACCTTGACGTTGTGGCTTAGCTAGAGCAATAACCTTCATTGCAACTTCAATTTCATCACATATCCCAAAACAGTTAATAAACCTCATTTCGAAAACATATTGATAATGTATAACAACCCTTATGCTTTCCCACTCTTCGAATTTGAGCTAGCATCAAATACTCATTATCTCATTATTAGCATGAAAAATGTTTTCTTATAATTCTATACTTGTACTTGGGAAATGCACTAATGGTGAATTTAAGCTAGCATCAAATACTCATTATCTCATTATTAGCATTAAAAAAGTTTTCTTATAATTCTGTACTTGTACTTGGGAAATGCACTAATGGTGATAGTTACGATACTTTAATTTTGCAACTGATTTCCAAAGGTAAGCTAGAAGAAGCATGCTCTATGAAACTTGATTTACAACAATCAACAAAACCTGATAGTGGCCCATCTAAATTACATTCTCCTACACTCAAACGACACAAAGCCACCAGTAATGGCCATGCAACTATGGGATGGTCCCCGGGCTACAACAATAATGCAATTTTCACTAAAATTGCTACAGAAGATTTAGCACGTCTTGCTAACTATAAAATTAATCTGGCCACTTTTGTTGCCACACAAGAAAACTTGTAATTTTTATTGCCACACAAGAAAAATTGTAATTATTTTACCATTCTTTGCTATAATAAATTATCAAGCATCAATTGATAGTCTGTGTGTGCATCATACTCTTCGAAATTTTACTCAAAACAATGTGCATAGCTTCACTTGCAAAAGCGGCAAAAACAAGACTCATACCACAATCTCCACTAATTGAAAATAAAATATTGGAATATAAATAATGATTTTAACCCTTGGAAGTCGATGGATGGTTTCATAACTTGTCCAACATCAAACCCTTCAACACAGTTCAGTATCTAGATCAATACTTCTGGTATACCCCCATCGCATTGCCAAACTCTCCTATGGCCTCTCACCTTTCATCTCTGGTATTGGATTTATTTCAATCAAAATGACAGGCATATTTTCACCTATCATCTTCGATCTGAGAAAGTGTTTGAATAAATATCATAGAGGTTATCTATTCCAGAAATAACGTCTCACTCCTACCAGTGTTTTCCATTAAAAAATAATCATAGATCGTCGTAGCAACACTTACACTATGCCAGATAAGCTAAGATAGAAATTGATGCCAATTAAGTATGAAAAATTTATCCCAAGATGGAGTGTGAGAGTCACTTCCACTATGCCCGATAAGGTAAGACAAAAATTGATGCCAATTAAGGACGAAAAATTTATTCCAAGATAGAGTGTGAGAGTTTTACATACTAAGTGGGCTTCATAGGAAAATATATTGGATTATTTACAACCATAGATTCATCGTCAATGGGTTTAAATAAATCTGGTCTCTACTGCCACATCTCTCATAAAATATATCTCCACATTCAGGCAACATAGAGGCAAGGAAGTAGAAATGAGACCAAAAGAATAAAAATGTGCAGTTTGCAGAGGGTATAAAAAATATTTTATTGGTTACAATCCACGACTTCGTACCTTATTTCTTTATCATCAACAATCCATTGAAAAATCCGATACCACCAAGTTCATTGGTCGCTATTGAAACTGCTAATCTTTGTTTAACCATCAAAATTGCATTCTCTGCTAACAAAATTATTTGGATAACTCGAACCCCTCAACCTCTTTCACACAGAGCCTGGTTATCACACAATGCACAAAAACCTTGGACTGACATATGCAAACTCCGGTGCTCTTGAAGGGCCACAGAACTAGTGGCACATTTCAATTAACAGGCAGATGAACAACCCCGCTCTGATACCACTATAAGACACACAACCCGTAAACTGGAAACAAACTTCAACAATATATTAATGAATGTCTCAAGGAATGATGTACAATGTGTACACATATAAATACATCATGAAACTGTTGAATCAGTTCCCCAGGTTTCTTGGACTCTAATAACTGATTACCTAACACAAACTAACCCAAGGATTAGTTCCCTAACAAAGTAAAGAGTCTTCCTAGGAAAATTGTGTGAATTGGAAGTTTACCTGAAGATCAAAGGCCAAATAAATCAGTGGAACCGCTGCAAACAAAACTTGCCATGTTACAACATCCACGACTCCAAGATTGTTGTAAGCTTACATGGTAGATGACATCCACAAGACAAGGTTGAAAGGAATGTCTACATCAAGAATGCTGGAATCTAAAGAAACCTAGAAAAGGAGGTCGAAAAGTTAAATGGAAGTAGCTTTCTACCCTCATGTATATAAAATTTCAGTCTATTTAAGTGTGAAAAGGAAAAAAGGAAGCCCATGGTGATTACGTAAAAGACTTACTCTGATGAGAACTCTTCCCAACAGAGTTGCATCAAAGAATGCCATTGGTGCTCGGAATAAAGAATTTTGAAGCTCAGAAAAGAAGGAATTTGATGCCTCAAGCCCCAAAATAACGAAGAAGACTGACTGAAGGAATAAGAAAAAAATATATGTGAACCCAATGGTTGAGTACACGATTATTAATCTTAATACACTGATTTGAGGACTCTGCACCTCAGTAGCCATCCAAGTATTTCCTAAAAGTTGCCCAGTAAAAAATATAAGATTAGTAAGAGTGGAACATGAAAAATATAGGAAACCTTTATTATGTTTCAAATATTCAATGTATGGCTTCAGGCCAGTGTTCCCAACGTCCTTCTCTTCCCTTTTAACTAGTTGTTCCCTGTTAGAAGCTATATCTGAAATCAGTTGTTGTTTCTATGACTTGTTGCTTTGAACATCTCTCTCTTCCTTGACAGGTTCAACTTTTGTAGATGGCTTTGTCACTACTGATTCATTGGAACCAACAGTGTTCTTGTGTGCATTCACAAGGTCCCTAAATGCCCCACTTGAGACTAACAGTTCCTGATATCGCTTGGCTTGATGAATCTCACTATCCAACATCAGCTACAAAAGAGAGAAACTTCAGTGTAGATTTTTTTTTTTAAGGGGAAAATCTATTAGCATTAAATAATATTTTAAAGTTGCAGAAAATATTTTAATGCGCAATCCATCAGAAAACTTTGCCGAAAGGGTGTTTACAAGCAAACAAAAAACTTCCACATGACTAACTAGAATAGCATCAAATGTCGGGAGAAAATCAACTTGGTGTGTTACAAGGATTACTGTCTTTTTTGACAGTGCTCCCATTATATATTCCTACACTTCAAAATTTGTGATCAATAGAATACTAGGAAGGTAAGAAAGACAAAAATCATTGCTATAGAAAGGTGCAACTTTCAAAATTAGTACCAACTACATAATAACTTCAATTTTTTATATCAAAAGGAAATGACCATATTAACCTTAAACAAGTTAGTAGTAGTATGAGCATCAACAACACTAAAAGGATCATCCAAAAGATAAATATTTGAATCTTGATATAAAGCATGGGAAAGTTGTATCCGCTGTTTCTAGCCACCAATGAGATTGGCACCTCTTTCTCCTATTTCAGTCAGATCACCAAAGGGAATATTTTGGATATCTTTATATATCGAAGACTTGAGGATAATTTCATGATATTTCTTCTCCTCCATGGGACATCTGAATAATATGTTGTCTTGTACCGTTCCTGTTTGAATCCATGCAGTTTGAGAAACATATGTGAGGGTGCCATAGACTTGCAACTGTAGAGGTAGGGTTGAGCTATGTTACCAGAAACGAGAAACGAGAAACCAAACGAGAAACGACAATGGAATGAGAAACAGAGTTTGGAGATTTCTTACTCAAAGAAACTAGGAGAGAGAAAATATAAATAAAAACAAAAAATACAAATTTAGTTTCAATTTTCGATATATTTTCAACTAAATTTATAGTCCAAAAAATGTACACTGTATACATTTTTTTGAATTTTGAACTTTCTGCTTGTTTTGTGTGGAAAATCCTATATATATATATAACCAAAAACCAAGATACACTATTTAATGGAAAACAATAAATAAAATCTACAATTGAATGCGACGTGCATAAACCATATATAAAATTATGTTTAAATCAGATCGAATGAAAGCTATACTTAAAAAAAAACACACATCTTAAAAAACCTGTTGAAAAGAAAAATAAAAATAAAAATGTGATATTCATCATGATATTTGGAATTATGAATGAAACATTATTTGGTGAGAAGCGAGCCTTATTATTGCTATGATTTAGCACACCACCTTGATTTGGCATTGAATTTGTGGAAGCCCCCTCAAAAGAGGCAGAACCTAAAACAGTGCTTACTTACCCGCCCACGAAGGAGCTATACCTCTTGTAAAATGGACAAGGTCATCATCTCCAACAAAAATCCCTGTGTAGGATTGCAGGGAGCATAAAATGTAGTATGAATTTAAATAGGAAAGCATACAAAGATAAATCAAACTCTGGATCCAGATCAGTTAGATGTTGAAACAAAAATGGCATACAAATTTCAACTAAAATGAAAATGTTGCAGAGAACAAGCATAACGATACTTGGAGCAAACCGTAACTCAAACATTTGAAGAAAAAACCTGGTAGTGTCTACAACCTAATTTTATAGCGGGTTAACGAGAACGGCCGTAGAAAACGGCGTTTTCGTCGGGTTTCCGTTTCTTGTTCGTTTTTTCAGGAAAACGGTTGCAGCCGTCCGTTTCCGGTAACATAATGAGAAAAAAAATATCCACCAAAATAAATGGTTGGTAATGTTAGGTTAAGGAGGTAAATAATCCATAATCACTCTGCTTCTCAGCTTTGGTACTTCCCCAAGTATTGCACCTAAAAGAGTTGATTTTCCGGATCCAACTTCTCCACAAATTTCCAATTTTTGGCCATATTTTGACCTCCATATTTATGTTTCTCAATGCGGGCTTTGGTGAACTAGAATCCCAACTGCATGTTGCAGAACTGATAACAAGAGAGTGGTCAGAGTTTTGAAGAAATACCCTCTCAACCGCCCGATCCAATAATTTTGTAGCCTCAAGAAAGTTGATGATACGACTTAATGAGCCCTTTTCTTGAATGGTAACAACAAATGTATCCAGAGTTTCTTTAATGAGCCCTTTTCTTGAATGGTAACAACAAATGTATGCAAGGTGGCTATGAATGTGAAAAAGTTGCTGGGAGTAAGAGG
Organism: Pinus albicaulis; assembly: GCA_034641835.2. Taxonomy (NCBI): domain Eukaryota; kingdom Viridiplantae; phylum Streptophyta; class Pinopsida; order Pinales; family Pinaceae; genus Pinus; species Pinus albicaulis. Next base: position 493,383,883 of record CM076576.1, read on the forward strand.
AATATTAAGAAAATAACAGGTTACAAACGTTGCAGTTGAAACCAAAACAGGAGTTGACCAACCCAAGAACGTACTGTAGGCTCTTTGAAACTGAACCGCGGAGAGCCATTTGAACTCTACCGTGCACAACTTCTCAATATTTTCTTTGAAACGTTCCTCCCATCCATGTAATTTCAGTACTTTCATGCACACCAGAGCTTTTGTGGTAGCCCTTAACCACTGATCCTGAGTTGCCCTGAGTTCAGATTGAAACTTGTGCTGTAACTTCGCTAATGGAGAGTTACAAAGCATGGTAATGATGATAACTGCCAAGGCTGAAAGTGTCGGCCATCCAATTGTATGCACAAGGATGTTTAAAGCAAATATGAGCTGGAGTACTATAGTCCAATTCTGATGAAATGAGAAGGGAAATTCCCCAATACGGTAAGCATATACCGACATATAATTCATAACTTCTCCAAATGAGTGCACATGTTTAGCTTCATTGGGCAACTGTAGTTGTTTCTGATAGATTGCTGCGATGAGGGAAGAGCGAATTTACAGACCAATTTTTCTAGTGCCAAAATACCATTGCCTTTGAGATATGGAATCGATTGCCTTGGCAATAAATAGTGTTCCTACCAAAATAAAACCTTCGTATTTGAATGGCTGTCTACCTTCCGAAAATCCAATTAAGGATTTCAAAAGAAGTGGTCCAGAAGATAGAGTAAGTATATTGAAAAAAGCATAGAACCCAGTCCTTGCCAGATTTTTCCAGTGACAACAAACCAAAGCCCATAAAACTGTTGGAGTGGCAGATGGGTTTTTCCGTTTTTGCCTAAGTAGTTCTTCCGTAAATATTGTATAACTATTCTCTGCTTAATCATCTCCGCACACACAAGGCAAATCATCTTCTTCTAGAGGCCTCTTTATTCTTTTGGACAAACAAGAATTCAACCACCAAAATGTCATCCTGCTAAAGAACAGCCCTGGCAAAAGGATTCACATTGGAATTTAACTTCAACAGCCTCTGATTTTCCTCAGAAAACCTTTGGCTGGAATCAAGAGACCCATAATTTCAGTAAATCCTACTTAGAAGAATTTCTGACATAATACCACCCTCTGAATACTTCAAATCCTTTTTCACATCACTAATGAGCATCAAACAATGTGTTGGCCCCGAAAGAAGGGAGAGAATGGTCCCATAGGAAAGTTCTCTATCATCGATGAAATTCAGCCCAGTTGAAACACAATCCACTGTTCCAAGCAAAATGACACGATGGCTAATTAAAGAGTCACGAAAGTGTAGAATGACAACCTGGTAATATGGAAGGATGATGCTGTGGTGTATGAAGATGGAAGATATCTTAGTAACACTTGAGAAAAATTATATGGCTCTTCTAGCCTCTGCACAAGACAAAAAGAAGACCAGTAAATGTAATATAATGCCATCAAAGCTCAAAATTATGTGCCCCATTTCATGAGGAAACTAGGTGTGTGATAGAGGAATCTAGAAGTGGAGGGGATTGGGGGAAGGTGACCCAAGGATCATTTGATTATGAGGACTTAGTGGTAGAGGGGGTCTTAGATGAATTCCAGATGGTGGAACTAATAGTAAATTCTCCTTTTGTTAGATAGAATAATCTTTCTTTCTCAACGTTAACATCCTTTTCAGGGAATTGTTGTTACCATCAGTGTTCTTGTAAAAGTATCTATCTTTTTAGTAAATTGGCATACCTTCCCAACCTCCCTTTGTAAGTAAAATTTCCTTTCTTGATGTTTAAAATTGGCATCACTGTAGCATCTTCTATGTACTTCGCTTCCCTATACAGTTTTGCAACCACTCAAATGATATACTTCCAAAACAATGTTATAAACTCGGAAGTTCTCTCCCCTTGATTCAAGAATTTGCAAAAAGTGTCAATGTATTAGACTTGGTAACAGTTGTAAATGGATAAATGTGATACTTGAAAAAACACGTCCAGTGATCAATGGTAGCAATCATCATTGCACAAGAACAAATTCAAACTTTTGGACTCACACCATTCAAAAAAATCCACCACGTGTAGCTTTGTCACCTTAAAGCAAGCATGCTACAAAAACAAGAAACCATAGCTTTCAACCATCTTGACCTGCTCTAGTTTACAGTGGCTCCAATCCTTGATGATTCAATGCCCAAAATCCAATCCTTGATGATTCAAAGCCCGAAAGAAGTAATGATAGGCACTTTGACTTGGCATCTACAAGTTTAAGTTCTTATATGTTTATGAGTATTGGATTGGATGTCTCACTTTGATCTAACTTATAAGAAGAGATTTTGACTAGCTTTTTTCGAAGAGAAGGGTTTTTCCATGACTAAGAGCCTATATTTTATGTTCTTTTGTTTCTATGGTTTTCATGTTTATGATATAGTAATTGATAGTAATTGTTTGATAATATCAAACAAAATAAATATTAATAAGATGCCAACAACTAATTTACAAGGACTTATTCTGAAAGATAAATCTAATGTAAAATTGATAAGCCTCTGGATTTCTCAAAGCGAGGTTCGTTTGAAGCAGTTTGACGTTGGAGGAGTAAAGATCACACTCAGTTGGCATATCTCTCTAAATCAATTTGTGAGATCTTCTATAGCAATTTCAGTTGACTAAGTCTAATTTTGGTCATGACAAAGTATAATGTCCTGTTCAGAGTGGCATAGATATCGCATAAATCAAGACATCAATTGCTCAATTCTTAAAGTTCTGAGCTCGTATATTCTTGTAGTTATGGTCTCACTCTATTCAAGATACGACTGACACTTCAAAATTAAAATTGGTTATACATCCTTATGGCTCGAGACTGGCACCTGTAGAGACTTATATATATGTTCCTGGAAAGGCTCGCACATGTAATGGCTCACATTACATTAATTCTGTGGCAAGCTCATTTTAAATTTTTGGTGAGATGGATCGCATCGTTCCGAACATTTTAAAATTTTGATGAGATGGATCACATCATTCCTAACATCAACGGCTTGAACAGAAATTCTAAGTCTTGCATTACACTCTGTTATAAGATTTAAAATTTGTAGATCAATTTTGTTAAGAATCGCTTTTTATTAAGGAGATTCTTACTTCATCACTAAGGTATGCAAAATCGGAATTTTTTGCAGAATCTGGGTTTTAACATTCTATGGTATAAATTGCTACACATTATGATTGTGGGAGCTTAATCAATGATTCACATATAAACTAACACCGCCTTTTGCACGCATTGCATCTCTGTATCCGAAGACCGCATTCAATTGGCTAAAGCTCTCACCTTTTATGATTACTTTGGCTCAATTTTTTTGCGGAAAATATCACTTTACATAAAACCTCTCTTATAAGGCTGGAATTACAGTTCGGATATGAATTACAGTGATACTCATAAAATTATAGCTTGAATAATCTCTCTGAACTTTGGATGGCATAGCAGCTCAATCATATGACGTCATAGATAAAAACTGAGATGCACTGTATCATATTAATCAAATTAATTACAAATATATACATCAAGTATAGTTTCAAGATAGGAAAACTATCTTGGACACACAATAAATTTGTTGAGAGAATATTTCAACCACACACCAAACAAGGAACCTAAATTTAGTTAACACCTATGGAATAGGAACAGACTCTATAAATAGAAAGTCACAACTGAAAACAAGTAAGAATTACACATTCCAACCCACCCCCTTAATGACTACTTGTCTCAATATCCATCTGCAAAATCTACATCTGGTCGTTTGTTAATTAAACTGGCTTTGTTTAGTAATTACACTTTGTATCTTGTTCATGCTATTGTCGATGTCCATATAAAGGAACAACCATCTACCGAAATGCATGGGTTCCCAACCGCTGCAACCGCTAGTCTACTAGGAAGTCCTTCACATACATGGTTTATCCAATCTCTCGATGAACTCCCCCTTGATATAAAATTTCACTTCATGGAGTCTAAAACTAATATGACTATGACCCACCCAAGTGTATCCATCCCGCATGACACACTTTTCCAGTGTGTTGAAACTCTCTGACAGAGTGAACATATAACAAAGGGGTATGCATGCCTTTCTAGGTCTTACAGCATGTACATAAAACATTTCAAAGACAACATCTAACAATATGTGACATGTAGATTTGCTCCAATTACAATATGTGACTCATACTTTACCATGATCATAAGCCTATTCCACAGACTCACACAAACTCGATTGTCCATTCATCCTCCAATCTCTAATGCTATCATCTTCAATGTCATGTCTGCATTACATCTAGTTTAATCATCCCTGCAAATAAATTTTTCTATTGTTGGAATGGCCAATTCCAACATAAGCTCACACATGTGACAATAGTTGGCCAAACTGATTGTCAAACATTCAATCCTTTCCACCAAAACTATATATCAGTAACTTGATTTTTACCAAACATTATAACCAAGATGCCCCGTCCACGCCAACAACAGTTAGCACAATGACGCCGGGAGAAGTAGGCAGTAGGCAGCGTAGATCACTCCTCTAGTCTGGCAGGCAGGCAGCGCTCCTCCTCACACACCAGCGACGGTGGCAGTGCAGATAGGTAGGCAGGCAGCGCAGCACAACGCTCCTCACACACCAGCAATGGTGGCCGCGTAGGTAGGTAGGCAGGCAACACAACGCTCCTCCTCACACACCAGCAACGGTGGCAGCGCATATATGTAGGTAGGAAACACAACGCTCCTCCTCACACACCAATAACGATGGCAGCGCAGATAGGTAGGCAGGCAGCACAACGCTCCTCCTCACACACCAGCAAGGGTGGCAGCGCAGATAGGTAGGCAGGCAGCACAACACTCCTCCTCACACCCCAACAACAGTGGCAGCATAGATAGGTATGCAGGCAACACAACGCTCCTTCTCACACAACGGCAATTTCGACTTTGCGATCTCTACAAACAGAGATATCCTTCTCTGTAGCTCTTCCTCAGGTCTAGTAACGTTGATGCGTCACACATGCCACTCAACCAAACTCCAAGTAAATTCAGAAAGCTGAAGTTGTTTTCCGACCATTGTTGGAATGCATGTCCCCATTATCAGTTGCGATCCATACTTTTGTTGCGCATCTGCAGAACCAAACAGTTGTAATGCCAAACGATCCTTGAGCAACACAACAATCGCTTCCAGGACTTTCACTGACATTTGACTTCTCCAAGCGGCATTGTCTACCATCCAAACACACAGGAACTACTCAGTGATTTGGAAGCAGATGCTAGGAAACACATCACTCTCGATCACCCAGTACAGACACTCGATTACCCAGGTTCAACTGCTTCCAGGTTCCACCAGGTTCCAATGACTATGCCATAAATTTTTCTTGCTTGAATATTTTTGTCATATATTTTGCACTTCTAAGTTTTGGATATACTGGTCTTGAATCTCCATACTTTACCTGTCATTAGTTATAGTCACAAATTCGAACAAAATGAATTCATATTGAGGTCGCGAATCTCAATATGTATACAAACTTTGAAGACATATTCCCTTCAAAACAATATGAAATAAAAGCACATTCCAAAATCTAAATATTACTGTGATTTTTGTGCATTAAGGCTAGAGCACCAACCACGACTGCAATATCTTAACTACACAATCATTCAATCAGGGTCAAAATCTGTGCTTACTAGCACCTCAGAGTAAACACTCCCTTCTCCGACATGGCAGCATTGCCATCAAATTGACCACCAGGTTCGAGCACCATTGACTCCTTTCCTTGAAAGAAATCGTCTTGCTTAACACGAACAAGATCTCCAACCTACAACTTCTTCCAAGAGATTTTAATCCACCTGCTATCGTGAAGCACTTCAACTGGTTTGCTATTGACTACTTTGTCATTGGCAAACCATTTCCAATCTTCAAATGCCTCCTTAATAAGGGAAGCACATAGCACTAATGACAAAGGGACAACATTAGTGATAGGACTCACTGGACTTATCGGAGTTGTAATAAGATGGAGATCATCAGAAAGTATAGATTTTCCACTCTTCTAACTATTCAAACAAACCCTTTGGCAAAAATGTAAACACTACAGAAAACACCGCATCCTTCAACACTGCAGGAAACATCACTTTATTCGACACTGGAGGAAACACCGCTTGGGTCTTCACACGTAGAACGGATTTCACAACTACTCACTGGCTTCTTTCCATTGGTTATTCCATCATTTGACTCTTTACATTTTCTGGCTCGTTTAGCAATTTCTTTACCGCATAGGCTGCTAATTCACGTGAGACTAAGTAATTAAATAGTCAAAATATGCACAAACGCCACCGAGCTTTCTCAGAACGCTGCAATAGTGTTAGCTTCAAGGACGCGGCTAACTTCGAAAACAACCATGAAACTAGCTTTCCAAACACCAAAATAATCTTGATTTGCAAATTAAATCACTCTTACGAGGGTAAAAGAAAATAGTAATATTTTTTAGAGGAGAGGAATAACCTGTTTCTGAGTTTATTTATTAACCCAACGTTTCAGACTGTCTATGTGAGTCCATCATCAGGGGTAGACGTCAAGGTTCTTGAAAAATTGAGAGAATAGGGCAAAAGAATGTGTAAATAAATAGTGGATAAAGAGGATCTTCATGAAAACTTTTTTTATGAAAGTCGGCTAAGCTGGGAGAGAATATAGGAAAAAGTCTAATTTAATTTTTCAGATTTATGGATAATTAAATTAAGTTGTAATAAGGAAATTTAATTATGATATATTTTTGGAATGAAATAATTTGGTTTAATGTATTTAAATTAATATATATGATTAAATTAACTTATTAAGTTAATATGATTGCTAATGTAAAGTTAATATTTATTTATTTTATTATTATTATTTTATTTTATTTTAATGTTATTATTATTATTTATTTATTTTATTTTATTTTATTTATTTATTTATTTAATTATTATTTAATTATTTTTTATTTTTTATTTTTATTTATTTTTTATTTTATTTTTAATTTTATTTTTTTATTTTATTTTATTTTATTATTATTATTTTAATTATTTATTTATTTATTATTATTATTATTTTTTTTTATTTTATTTTATTTTATTTTATTTATTTATTTATTTATTTTTTTTTTATTTTTTTTTTTTATTTATTTATTTATTTATTTTTATTCTATTTATTCTATTTATTTTTTTATTTTTTTAAAGGAAGGCTTATGTGCCTAAGTAGTCTAATATATTATTTATTTAATTTATTTATTATCAAATTATAATGATATGTATTTGGTTGGAAAATTCCATAATATTAAATATTAATTTACTAATGTTATTAATCCACTTAACTAATTATTTACCATACTTTACTTATGTTATTAATCCACTTAACTAATTATTATTCCTTATTACAACTTAATTTAATTATCCATAAATCTGAAAAATTAAATTAGACTTTTTCCTATATTCTCTCCCAGCTTAGCCGACTTTCATAAAAACAGTTTTCATGAAGATCCTCTTTATCCACTATTTATTTACACATTCTTTTGCCCTATTCTCTCAATTTTTCAAGAACCTTGACGTCTACCCCTGATGATGGACTCACATAGACAGTCCGAAACGTTGGGTTAATAAATAAACTCAGAAACAGGTTATTCCTCTCCTCTAAAAACTATTTTCACCTGTATGGATTCTCTATTTAAAAATAGTAATATGTCTGCCTGCATAGACAGATTCTGCAATGTGGGTCTTTTTACAACAATCCAGACTACGTGGTGCTCCTCCACGTAGGCTCAAGGCGGTGGCGGCGGTGGCAACGTTAAAAAATCAAGGCGATGGTAGCATTGAGAACACCTGTTGAGCCTCTTCACGATAGCAACCCGATGCGTAGTAGGTAGCCCAGCACCAACCTTGGCCTTCACCAGTGCACGCAGGCTTGACCCTCTCCTCACAGCAACGTTCCAACAGCACTAAGCATTCAGGAAAACGTCATCAGGTAGGCAGCACTGAGCTGCAGGTATACATTGTTCCTATAGACATCTGTGGGCACGGGCAGCGTAGGCAGCGTACACGCCGAGGGCATGTGTCCTGGTTTAGCAAGGCTCCTCCTCACGCTCCTCCTCATGTTGTCTCCTGTCTGTCAAGAATGATGATCTCAACTTTTAAAGATTCACGCAGCTCAACAGATCACCAATAGGATCTTCTTGACCTTCACTGAACAAGTTAGCCTCAATAAATCAGCAACAATCAGCATTTTCCTTCTCTCCATTCTTCTCCAATTCACTGCTCAAAAAACATAGAATCATGACAGACTCCAGCAACAATTCTCTCAACAAATAGTCTAGCAAAGAACAGTTCTCCAAAGATAGTTGATGCGAGATTTGATCTTAATCCTCACATGTGACAACTGGATGCTGACCACTGAGGGAGATGGGCACCGTTATTTTATTTTTGAGCCTCCACGGAAATCTTGCCGCACATCTCCGCTGGCCCAACCTCATTGAGATATGCGCTGTCCAGTTGTTCACCACTGCTTCCGCTGCGAATCCAAGGCAAGGAGCCACTCCACTGCTCAAATTACAAAACACGACACAGACAACAACACCACCATGTCGTAGAAAAATCAAAATAATGTACACGAATAGAGATGGAAGCCTCTCGACTTAGGGACACAGGCCACTAAACGTCGATCCTTGGGATCCCAAGCAACTGTGTTTATCACTAAGGCCTGCCACTTTAAATAAGAACACAAGTTTGATTTCATTAGTCTCTTCCGAGCACCTGAAATGGTATTACAGTCTGCTTCCAGGTCTTCATTGGATTCTACATGTTGAATTGGAAAAGTATGGTTTGATAATACTCCTTCCACAAGATTTTTTGAAACATCGATGGGTGGTTTGGTACAGGAAGCCACAACATGCCAACTGTGAACAAATGATACTATTTGTTGGACCATATGGCTTATCTTTTCTGCCCCATGTAAGCAGAAAACAAATCCAATGAGCTGTGTAGCAGAGCAAACCGCAAAATCTCCAACCTTGGAGAAACTTACAGTGCCTGAATGAGCAGTTATGATGAGAAAGGAAGCGAATTGTCTTAGAGTAATTGTAAGAAGCGATGACAGTAGAAAAAAAAGTCGGAACCTGTGACTCATAATAACTAGCTACTCACGTATTCTTATGTGCTCCTTCAATATGGTAGAGTTCTCGGGAGTGGATTCGAGGGGCTTATAAAATCCTTTGAACCAAATTATCTGCAGATAACAAGTGAGTTTGAACAGGACACACATCAGTAAGAAGTTGGCAGCTCGCTAGTACTTTCCACCCACGCAGTTTCACTCTCTACTTTCTTCCGTGGTCTAGCTCTTGCCACGTTAAATTACGGGCGCAATCCAATACACCTTCGCCCAAACGAATGGACAACCAAAAAACTAAAACAAAACAGATATATTTTTCTTATTTCCCTCAACCTAGGAGGGGCCAAGGTCCAGGCCCGTATGGGCTTTGATACCAAGATAAAAATTGAGATACACACTGCATGATATTAATCAAAAGAATTACAAATAAATACATCAAGTATAGCCTCAAGATAGGAAAACTATCTTGGACGCACAATAAGTTGGTTGAGAGAATATCTCAACCACGCATCAAACAAGGAACCTAGATTTAGCCAACACCTATAGAATAGGAACAGACTCTCTACATAGAAAGTTACAACTGAAGACAAGTACGAATTACACATTCCAACATATGACATATTTGTCACTATAGTGGTTCAATTTTTATAGTGACAGGCAATTGATGTTGCCTATTGGCACATATTTATTACAACAAACTGTATCACAATAATCTATGACACACAAACTCCATAACTTAGTGGAATTATTTTTATTATAAGGTTCGATATTTGTAACAATTGAAGTTTCTACTCGCAGTGACTCGGATGTAAAAGTTAATACAAAATTCCAATCAACAAAATACAACTTGCTCAATCTAGAAGAGATCATATTAATGCTCAGATTAATTGGCTCATACAGAATATAACTTTATGACTCGATAAGGAGGACTCACATGACCTTTTATTAATGATTCATAAGGCTCCCATAAACATAGATGTGCACATATACCTCATTCAAATCACAGTTTAGTTTCAAAAATCAAGGTGCTTGGAAATAATTTTTTTCAGTATGAAAGGGGGTGAATTCTAGGCTGCCTAAAGGTACAAGCCAGAGCATAGTCAATCAATTATGGAACAATGACCATATTCAACGAGATGATTTAGAGGATTACACCAGCACTATTGAACGCATCTAGAAACATTTTTCTAGAAGAGTAATATACATATAAGAGACCTATAGAAACATATTTACTTCAACATATTGAAAATGCAATTGTGTATAATGATCAAAGCACCACACTTAAGGAATTTGACATCAACATTTTTTTGTAGCATCATAACAGAGCGAGGATTTTGATGTCAAACCAGATTTCATTTTGAAGAAGAAGAAAAAACACTAATTAAGTTTCGTTGTGGCTTTTATGACATCCTTATATATATATATATACCCAAATGGAGTTAAGCTGCTAGGCATTGTTGACTTTGGGTAGAACTCTTTATCATCTGAAAGAGAGCAAGTCAATGGCAGGATTTTAGATGAACTGTTGGCTTTGTATGGGAACAAAGGTTCACTGGAAGATTACAAAGATGATAATAGCTGGAACTCTTATGGAGTTCGCACTAAGAGGTTTTGCACAAACTACATTATGTCGAATCTTGATAACACTTTTCATTGTGATATGTGTGGTGAACATCGTGAGTCTAGAACCCTCAATGAGAGGTATTTAACACCTCAATTTTCACCAGCAGAAGTGTCCAGTTCTTCCAAATTATCTTTGGAGATTCTTGAAAATAGCAATTGGGTGGCTACTTGTATTACACCTACTCCAACAGTCAACCTATGAAACTAGGGAATCGTCAACATTTTCATTACCAGAGAGATGTCTAGATATTAGGTTTGAAAAAAGGATGTTGCTTCATTCAAAAGTTACCAAAGGGAGAAAAGATGTTGGTCACATTACTTTGTTGGCAGATTCTACAGCAAAGGGTTTTTCCAGATCTGATTCTAATTGGAAGATTACAACATAATTAAAAACCTCTCCCCTGCAATGTATTTCCCGCAAGTCAAGGGTTAATATGTGGAACTGTAGAAATTTGCTGAATAATGATTAATTATCCACCGAGACTATCCTGGTCACATACTATTTGAACTTCATACACAACACATAATCTCTTCCACTCTCAGATCAACTCATATCATCAAACATGCGGAAATAAAATCAAGCGATAACACATCAAATCATCATACACATTAACACAGTATGTATGGGAAAATATTATAGCTGAAAACCCCGCAGCTATTGTGTATATTATAATGGAGAAATCATGTAACAAACTCAGTACAATACTCCTCACAAGTACTCAGTACTTTCTCATAAAGTTACACACAATCTAGCTCAGTTTTGAACAGGTTACTGGTTCAAAACTCACCGCCAATTGCCTTGCCTCTATTGCGTGTTTCAATGCTATGGGATGGCCTCTTTATATAGATAAACCACCAGCCTGAACTGCGCAATCCTCATGGGCTTACTCCACCTATCCGTGTGTTGCAAATAGCAACAGTATAGTCACAACTGATAGCTAACTCCACCCTTTCATCTACCTCTTTCACTGGTCTCCACTGAACTGATCATGCACTGTAGTGAACCGATGTGTTCTTGAGTTGAATAATGAGTTACTAATTAATGAATTAAATAATATTTAATTCACTCCACTCATAACTAATTGATTAGCTAGTTAAACTAATCTCAACTAGTTCAACTAAAATAAACAGAACACAACTCCACTATCCGTCTCATTAACTCCTCCAAACTTCTGCCACTGAAGTCCAACTGAAGTCAACCATGCATGATGCCATCAAACCCTTGGGAACCACGTGATTCCTCTGTCAGATGCATGAGCCACTTCTGTAGCTCGAACTGAAGTGCTCCAAGAGAGTAAACTGAAGTTTATAGTCTAAATATTATTAAGGGTAAATAATATTTGACTTCCCCGTTTTAAGGAGAGGCAGTCTAAAAATAGACTTCGACCTCTTTGACCTCAAAAATAGAGTCTCATCTATTTTTACCAACATGACACATACTTCAAGAATCTCAAACCGGAATCCCCGAACCATGCTCCATATGTCTAAAAATAGACATAGTCTAAAAATAGATTTTGCGCCAGAATTTGCCTGCGGGCCCACTTAGTGAAGGCGACTTCATTTCACTAAGCTCCATCATCTTGCTGCATTTTCAACAGGAACACCCTCCATGGAAATTATCATGAATGAAAGGAAAGAAGTATGCATTACAACAAATGTTGAGGGCGAGGATGAGCATTCACCTCAGAAGGAGACAAGGAATCCAAGCTTGATGAGATTGTAGATGGAGTGTTCCTAAACTGAACAAATGAGAATAAGATATAAAGTAAACCAATTTTGCTAAGAAAAAAAAGCAGTGGGGAAATAAAAAACATGTCCATTGATCAATGGTAGCAATCATCAATGCATATAAACAAGTTCAAACTTTTGGACTCGCACCATTCAAAAAATGCATCACAGGTAGCTTAGTCACCTTAAAGTGGGCATGCTACAAAAACAAGAAAGCCTAGGTTTCAACCATCTTGACCTACTCCAGTTTACAAGGGGTTCCCATCGTTGATGATTCAAAACCTAAAATGAGTAATGATAGCCACATTATGCAAAGTGCGTCCCTAAAATGAACTCAAATAGTTTGTCTTACTTCGCATTTCTCTTCAAAATCTAGGTAGAGATTGAATACTATACAAAGTAAGTAATACATGTTTATCAGACAAAAGTAGAGCAAAAAAATCTTACATCAAGACATTATTCGAGATTATGAGGTTTTTTTTTTACACTCTTTATGTGAAGAAGAGAAAAAAAAAGGGTCTATCTATCTGTTAGAATGATTTCCCACATCTCTATTATCATAAAAGAGAACCCTTAAAGATACAAAGCATTTTTAGTTTCATCGTTTTATGTGTCAAGTTCTATAAATCAAAGTTTGTAGCTTACCAAAACCCCTTTCCCACCAGAAGGCCATTTCAATACAATATCCACCAATTTCCTTATGCCCCCTACCTTTGCAATAGCCCCTAAGCGAAAGAAAACAAACATCATCTTCATGTATTGTTTGGAAAGGAGGAAGAAAACCTAATATTTTTTGGATGATCAAAAAATGAAGCAGTATTTAGTCAAACATCCCAGTTTTTCCAATCAATGATGACAACTATTGTTGGACATTGGGTTCAACACTCCCCGTGTGTTTCGCGACATGGAATAATCACCTCTCGTGGATCCTAACTCTGGCGATTGTAGCGAAAACTATTTCTTGCGGGTTTTGGTCTAACACCAATCGTGATTCCAACAAGTGCTATCAGAGTGATAGGACTCGAGTTCGAAACTCACGCAGCTCGTGTTGCGGGGGATATTTTTGGACATTGGGTTCAACGCTCCCCGTGTGTTTCGCGACATGGACTAACTGCCTCTCGTGGATCCTAACTCTAGCAATTGTAGCAGAGACTTATGTCTGCCGATTTTGGCCTAACAAAAATCGTGATTCCAACAACTATAATTTACATTGCACTTCCAATGCATACAATGAGGAGGAAGCACCACCAACATGCATAATTAAGGTAGGGTGCTTAATAAAGAGGAAAATAAGGATTCATTTTTTCATTTTTATATTTTAGATTAAAAATTAAACAAAGAGAATATAGTCAACACCTTGTGCTCTTCTCCTAGAGACAGGTTCGACAGTCCCCTGCAGCCTCCTCAACAACCCATCTATTAGGGGACCTAGCAAGGGCTATGAAAATGCTAATGCCTCCTTCCATAGAAACCACTCTGGCAACATCCGCATTGAATGAAAAATTTGCTATGCCCCCTCGAAGAACATATAAAATTCACTTGTGGAATTCCGGATTGAGCCTTTCAGCATGTAATTGGAGAAGTGCTCAAGAAAAGTGACTCTCCACCTGCACACAACTAACAAGTGTAGCTAATAGTGATGATTAATTTCATAAAATCATCCATGGAAAATTTAATTAAGAAAGTTGTGCAGAATGCAATGAAAAAAGAGACCGACTGGCCTATAAATTAGGAATGTTGGTTTCACAGGACAACTTATGAACAAGTAACATTGAGAAAGTGATGCAAAGTGAAATGCACCTTTGTTTCTTTTGGATGTACCCCTCTCGGCATGAATTTGCAAGATACAATAGAACCCAATACTACCTTCATGCATTGCAACTTCTGCACTAGTAGGATCAACAATTACAATCTCAAGATCAATCACCACAAACATTGCAAGTGCAGTGACTGTTCTCCATAATTCAATGCAAACAGAACCTTTAAGATCTCCAAAATCATTGACCTGAAAGCCGCATCTAGGGCTATATCCCTGCGCGATACATCCACTGCAACCAATATCAGAAGACTGACCCAAAGCTGTGAATCCATTGTCCACTTGATGTTCTTAGAGCCTACCATAGACAAAAACCTAAGAGTCGTTGCATTTCCTAGCGTCGTCTCATCAACAATCATCTAGTCAAATGGGCTAAGCTCTGAAATATTGCGGAAATGCTTGAAAAGTGCCCTGATATCAACCCCATCCATGTCCCCTGGCACTGACAACTAGAGCTACTTAAGCCTTTGGCAATAGAGGGAAACAACATATTATCACATCACTTGTGAATTTCTCACATAAATCTGGCCCTATTTGCAGGATCTCAAACCTCTAGTGGTGGCATGCTGGCATGGAAAGCAACAAATCCATTAGGTCACAGCACCTATCCCCATTCATCGCATTCATCTCCTGGAGTTCCTTCGCCTCCAGGCTTATTACCATGTTCCTGGCACTGCCTCCTTAGAAGTTTACCCTCCACAATTTGTTAGACATAATGGTAGAGTCCAGAGGCATGATGAAGAGCCTAAAAACCTCTGCAAATGGAGGTGAGGCTAGCCCTATCAAAACCCCTACAAAAGGAGGCGAGGTTGGCCTTGTCCTTGGGACTCAAGAGGGAAAACAATGTAACAATGATTCGTTGGAAGAGTCGACTAGTAAACCTTTTGCTCCTCTTTCGACCTGCTTGTAACACTTACCTATTGTTAGCCCCCCTATGGAATTCTTGACAAGCAAGCTGGGGGCTATGTCATTCTGGAGACCTTCAAGGAATGCATCTCCCCTGAAGACACATCATCCTTGAGGTCTCTCTGTGCTTTGCCTTATACAAGTCCCCTCTGCTAGTCCCTTTCCCTAGGGTTTGCATTTACCCCTTGTACCCCTGCAAAATGTCCCTTTCTCCCCTTTTTCCTCCTTCTGTCAAAGTGTTTTTGTTCCCCTCTATTCCCCCCTATCAACCCTCTAAACCCCTCCAAAATCCCCTGTGATTCTTACCCTTACCCTTGTTTCACCAAAATCCCCCTTAGTCCTTCTATCGTTACCCTCTCATAGCCTTAAAATCCGTTAAAATGGCATAAAACCCACTTTCCTACCTTATTATAAGGTCCAACCCCCTTTCTTCCCCCTTATCCTATCATAGATTGCATTATAAGCCATTTTAAAATGAACTATGCAATTTATAACCTTTTCCCCGCCATACATTGTTATAAAAATTTATTATAAAGTTTTATATATTCTATTAACCCATTGGACCACCGTTTGCATCCCCACCGTTCGTTCGCCCGCCAGATCCAACAACTGTTATTCAATGCGGGGGGTCGCTCCAAAATTCTCACGGCCGTACACCTTGGTCCCCCGCAGCTCATCTCTGCCGTCCTTTTAAATCCACGGAATCAACGGTCCGCAGTCAATCCATATCGGGTGTGTTTTAAACCGTTGATCTATACAGATTTGACGGTGCGAAATCCGCCCGCTATGGTGGTCCCCTCCCCGCTTTCACTTTTCAGAAAATTCCTGGTTTATTTTACACAACTTATGCACGGTAGGCGGTTTTCCTCCAACGCCCAGCGATTCCATTCAGTCGCCGCCGCATGTCCTTGGTACGAGGGAAAAACCGCCCATCCCCCGCGCGTTATCCTTCGACCATAGATGCCGAGCGAAATCCATGACAGCCGTCAGATCTGGAGCAGCCCATTCGACGGCTATCGCTCGTCGAAGGTGCTCGATGTTTAATGAAGTTGCGCAGGCGATAGCTCATGCCATGGCTCGCCGACTGTCGCCCTCCGCCATCGATCTCCGCCACGATCGACGGTCCAGATTCGTCTGCCTGCAGTTGACCATTCCGCCGTCGCCCGGGCCTCCACATCATCCGTCCACTTGGCTTCCTGTACGCCATGTCACCCCACGCACATTTCCCATACCTTTCGACCATTCCATTGCTTATAATCATTCATTTTCATGTTTTTTAATGATTTTGTCGTCCTAACTCCGCTTTGCATGACCGCCACCCCGCCAGAGCGATTCGTCACCATTTTTCGCGATTTCTTTCCTCCATATCATCTTCCGCACAATCGCGCTCATTATCCACCTCATTCGCCACCCCATCCATTGTTTTCCTCACAATTTTGTGTGTTTTGCAGGGTTTCAAAGAGGCAGAGAACCGCCATGACGCGCATCTCTGCTACAAGGACAGAGAGATCAAAGGAGATCATTTGCAAAAGCAGAATTTATATAAAGAATGACCCGGGAAGGTGAAGACAGGACTTGCATTAAAGAAGGGCAGAATCCAACTCTGAAAATCTCCCAGCACCATTAAAACCTGAGCTAACCTGTCAGAAGCAAAAATGGAGCGGCAAAGTATTTCAGTACACAGCAAAGGAGATTAAGGCACGCTAATGAAGACCTTGAGCCTTGAATCAACAGTTTAAGAGGCAAAGCACCAGTTTGAAGACCCCGAGGATTGATCAAAAGGTCTTGAGCACAAGCAAGAGGTAACATCAGGGTTTATTCGTCAACAGAATGTTTTTCTTCATCAAGTACAGGGCGCCCATACAGTTCTTATTATGCACATTGTCCCTGAATGATTTTCCACCCTGACAGCAGTTCAAAGCATTTAGAACATTTATGTAGTGGACCACTCAACGGTTCATTTGCCTTCTAATTATTCACCACAAGTACAGCAGCACAGCTGGAATATGTCAAAATCATATTCAGAGAAGATCACTCCTGCATAAAGAGGTGACAGAAATTAAGTACTCAGCATTGAAACAGAATGGGTTTTGGCCCTACATTCATTTTTGTGTTTAATGTTACATTTAGTGTTCACCTACCCCCTTAGTCGATCTTCTGTTCATCCTCTGCTATAAAGCACAGAAGGAAATGTTGTAAAGTTTGTTGATGAGATATCAGTGAAACGCAAGCACTTTCCTCTTGAGACAAGTTCTCTGTGTAATATTGTAGGATAGACTGAGATTTGATGTATTCAGACTGAATGTCCAAGCTGTGGGAATTGATGTACCTCATTGGTGTTGTTTTTAATATGACAATCATGTTTCTTTGGATATTGATCTAAAGCAGCTGGTGATGTTTTCTTATCTCTGTGTTTGATTTCATTTCATTCCATTTCTACTGGCTCGCATCAGAAGTTTGGCATAAGATTTACCCTTGATAGGTACCTTATGTTGCTGCTCTCCCAACCTTTTATGTTTTCTTCTTATATGTGTATCTAAATATTGATTTCAATTGATTTAACCAGTGTAGTGGATGTTATTGCCTGCTCTCTGATGTATGAATTAATGAAATCTATGTTTAGATGTTCTTGTTAGGATTTAGTTGGATGAGTTGAGAACACTGGGAGGTCTAGAATCCTGTCTCTGCCTCACCAGGTTCATTCTATCTCAATTAAGCCTTTATAAGATCCCTTGTCCTGCCTCTGATTTTGTCCAAGCAGGTCTGGAGTTAAATGACCTCTGACCTGATCTATAGACAGAATTGGATGGTTCTCTTCCTTCCATTTTCAGTCCTTGATGTTCCATTTCACCAATCATCTTCAAGATCCATATGCTCTAGATGACTAGCCCAACTGAAAGCTTGCACATTGAACACAAGTAAATCCTTTCTTGACTCCATTTCCCAATGGCTTTGAAGTTCTCTGAGTTATCTATCTCTACCTAATTCCCTCTATGCTCATCCTTGTCTCATACTGGACCCTTATTTCCTAATTACCAACAACCAAACCAACAATCAAATAAACAAACCATGTGCCTATAACTAGCCTAAAACCTTAACATTGGAGCTTCAAAGATATAAAACCTTTGACAATCATAGAGAGATCCCTCTTTGGACCTAGGAGGGCTAGATCCTAAGGTCTGAAAGTGGTTCTATGTTGTCTCATCTTTTGGTCTTGTCAACCTGGCCAAAACATGGGAACCCCAACATAATGGCGACTCCGTTAGGGAAAATCTGAGTGCATTTCACCTTAAACATTTCTAAAGACTCAGAAGCTTAGAACTCTGGTTAGGTTGACAGTAAGCCGCTCCTTTCTTGAATCGACCTCTATTGTTGAGTGTTCATCATACTCTTAGACAGAGCCTGGAAAGGGCCAGGTAGCCTCCGGATCTCACCCTCTTCGGAGGTGACATATTTGGTAAATGCCCTGCCAGTCAATCTCTGGTTGGAGTTTGCTGTTTTTGAGGAGATTCCTGAAAGGTGATAGTGCCTGAGCACTGTGGTGGACAGTGTGACCCCTTAGATATACCCTAAAACCCTCCACCTGGCAACTCCATTATTTCTAAACGAAAAGACTCCACCGGTGATCAGTAGGCCTGCTGGTTATCTTGGTTTCACATAAGACTCCACTGGGAGACCAGCCTCTAAGACAACATCAACCACAGTAGAAGTAACAAATAAGGCTAAGCTGCTTGGCTAGGAAACAACATTCTGGCTTTCAGAACCATTCACACAAGAGCTTATCCCAACCCCGACCCACCTGAAATAGTTGACAATCCGGAGAGTATCCTCAAGGGAGCTCCTGCACCCAAAGGACCAATTATTTCCAGCCACATTCATAGAGCTAATTCTGCACCAGAAGACCTAACAGCTCTATCACATTATCCCCCTGACCTAGACCCTCCAAACAGATTACCTAGAGCTAGGCCATTCAGTACTCTAGACCAGCCAGACCCTCAGCCTAGGGACAGGGGAACTCCTCCATCTACACCACCTGACATCCACTTCATTCAAAACTTGGGGCTCTGTCACCCTAGATCTGCTCAGCAAACTGCTGCTAGTCCTAGTATCCCTGTCATCCAAATACCAGCTGCTCAAGTCAATCCTTTACCTCATCATAATATCATCATGGCAGCCTGGTATGCTCCCTTAGTATTACCCCAGCCCTTGCTACCCTTACCAAATGATTATCAATCAAAGATCCCAAACTTCACTGCTAAAGAGTCCATAACAGCTCAGCAACATGTAGATAAAATGGAGGATTCTTTTGATTATATGGAAATTGATGATGAAACAATCAAAATGAGAATCTTTGCCCAAAGTCTAGGGGGTGATGTAAAGAAATGGTTTAAGAGCTTACCCCCTGGCAGTATCCAAGATCTCCCTGCACTATATCAGATCTTCATAAACAAATGGGAAACTAGAGCAAACCCTCGCCAACTCCTAGCAGAATACATAAGCCTTAAAAGGAATGTAGGGGAGAGTGTCCATAATTACACAACGAGATTTAACATCATTTACAATGCTCTCCCTCCACATATGAAACCTCCACAAGGTATGGCCCTAGCAAAATACCCCGAGGGGTTTGATGCTGACATGGCCTATGAGCTTAGGGACAAGGAGTACACCACACTAGAGGACATGCAGAAAGGAGTAGTGAACATAGATGCAAACCTGATTGAGAAAAGGGCAAGACTGAGATCTGAAAAGAGGGTAACATATAGGGATGACAATGTAGCTTCCACTTCAGACCCAAACTATGATAGACTATCTAAAAATGTGGATAAGCTGCAACAAATGATGGAAAAAATGGTTGTCACAGTTAGCAATCAGAACAGGAACCAGAATCAAAATCAGAACCAGAACTTTAGAAGGAACAATAATGCTCCCAACAGACAGAAAGAGTCGGATCAGCAAGTTATTCCCCCATTCCAAAACTTTCTTGATGAAGATGAGGGAATCATAGGAGAGTCTGAGGGGAATACAATAAACATGTTTGAAATAGAAGACTCAGTCCTTAACTGTGATTCAGGGGAAGATCAGCCCTCGCCTTCATACTGGGAGGAGGAATGGTTAGAAACTGAGGATTACAGATTAGGATTTGAAAATGCCATGATGCAGGTCAGATAAAAATATGAACTTAGGAGCAAAAAGAACCAAGAAAATTCCAAAACAAAGACTCCTGAGGTTACCATCAAGAAAAGACCTGACAAAACTTCTAAAGCATCTACTGTAAATAAAAAATCAGTAGCTGAAAGTTCTGGTAAACACAAGGAAAAAGACAACCAGAAGAATGAAAAACAAGGTGAGACCGCTAGCAGTACTAGCACTGCAGTTAGTGCTCCTGATAAAACGATTCCTGACCCCATACATAGTGAGAAATCACAAACTGATATAGCTACTAAGGAAGTAGCAAATAAAACAAAGTTAAGCACTCCAAAGAGTCAGTCCACTTTCAGTTTGGAGAGTGAGATTGCAAAAATCAAAATCTCTGTCCCACTCTCTGAGCTGGCCACTCAGAATGTATATAAAGGCCAAATTTTTAAAGCATTGAATCTAGGGGAAAACAACGACACTGTGAATTTGAGTGATGATCAACCTGCCCTCCTATTTGGCCCAAAAATTGAGGGAAATTTTCAGGAAGGGGTAGTTCCACCTTTCTATATCAGTCTCAACGTTCATGACAAAATACTCCACAATGCCATGCATGATTCTGGAGCATCTCACAACTTAATGCCTAAGGTAGTGATGGAAAAGCTAGGCCTAGAGATAACACGACCTTACAAAGACCTATATTCGTTTGACTCTAGCAGGGTAAAATTCCTAGGCCTAATCAAAGACTTATGTGTGAGCTTGACCCAGATTCCAGCTAAATGTATGGTCATGGATGTGGTGGTAGCAGATGTGCCACCCAAATATGGCATGCTGCTATCTAGATCATGGGGTGCCAAGCTGCAAGGAACGATGCAGATGGATGGCTCATATGCCACTATCCCTATATTTGGTCAACATAGAAGACTGTATAGAGAGTCCCAGATGAAATTCCTAGTTAGTAGCCCCGAGAAGCCTGAAAATTCACCATTATACTCTGTACACATAGACCTGGATTCTTTCATTCTTTATAACGACCAATCCTTAGGAGAGCCAGAGTCTGAATGCAGAAATACAAGCAAGGACGCAGAGCCCATGGACTTTAGCATAATGGCCACCCTAGAAGAATACGATGAAGAAAACCATGGGCAGGGTACTGAAAACGAAACTCAGAATGAACCAGAAACACAACGCAGTCAGCCTATTAGTCACACCCTGCAAACTAATACACCCCGTGAAGAACAAGACAACCCACAACCAAGTACAGACCCCCCAACGCAACATAAAGGCGAACCCCTGTGGGAAATGAATTTCGATGGGTCCTGTACTAGAAACAGGGGTGTGGCTACGTAACACAGAAAATGACCACGCAGAGAGCCACACTATCAATCTGCACTTCAAATGCACAAATAATATCGCGGAGTATGAGGCTCTTATTCTTGGCTTAAATCTGTTGAAAAAATTAGGGGCTCGTAAGATAGCTGTGCAAGGAGACTCAGAGTTAGTTATAAAACAAGTGAATGGTGAATATGCAGCGAAACATCCCCGATTACGAGCATATAGGAATGACACTCTGGATTTACTGAAAACCTTTGTTGAATATGAATTAGTGTTCATTCCCAGGAGTCAAAATGTTATTGCTAATGGATTAGCTTGCCTAGCTAGTTCATATCCTAAGACTCCAGCTGACCAACAAATCATCATTCAGACCAAGTTCAGACCTGCAGTGCCAGACAATGAAAAATATTGGCAGGTCTTTGAAGGAGACAAACAGATTGAAGATTTCCTGGTGGGCAGAAATGAGTTTGAATTTTCTGATTCAGACTCAAAATCTGATGACAGCTTCCCAAGTGAGGACCCCCTAGATGAACAAGAAACACCCTGTAACATAGAAATAAACGCCCTTTCTGAAGAAACTGGGAATCCAACCGAAAAATGTGAAAACGCAGTTGGTGAAGGAGTAGAAGTGCTGCAGGCCAAAGACAAGAATATACCCAGAGGCCTAGCACCCTTAGAGGACCTATTTGACTTCGATGATGTAGCAAAAATGCCCACTATAGAACATGCAGACTCTGATGTTGGAGAATGCAACATAGGCACTGAAGATAGACCCAAAATGATCAAACTGGCTAAGTCTATACCTGCAAACATGAAGAAAAAATTTATTAACCTGCTTAGGGAATTCATTGATGTGTTTGCATGGAGCTATGAAGACTTAGAGGCTTACAACACCAACATCATACAACACAAGATACCCTTAAAGGAAAATCAGAAGCCTTTCAGACAAAAGCTCCGTAGGATCAATCTGAAACAATTGCCTGCAGTGGAAAAAGAGATTAAGAAGATGTACGATGCATGCATAATAGTTCCTGTGAGGTTTTCTAATTGGGTGTCAAACTTAGTGGCTGTGAGAAAGAAAACAGGGGAGATCAGATTATGCATAGACTTCAGAAACCTCAACAGAGCCTCCCTGAAAGACAACTACCCCTTGCCTAGAATGGAACATATCTTACAGAAGGTAGTGGGCTCTAAAAGGATCTCCCTGTTAGATGGTTTTTCAGGATATAAGCAAGTGTTGTTACTCCCAGAAGATCAACTCAAAACAACATTTACCACTCCATGGGGCACCTTTATGTATGTAATGATGCCTTTTGGATTGATGAATGTTGGTGCCACCTTCCAGAGAGCAATGGATATAGCCTTCTCAGATGAGATAGGACACTTCATAGTTATCTACTTGGATGACTTGACTGTCTTTTCCAAAACTGAAGAAGAACACCTGAAACATCTGAGGAAAGTTTTTGAAAAATGTAGAAGGTATGGTCTGTCACTAAATCCTAAGAAAATTGTTTTTGGGCTGCAAGAAGGCAAGCTTCTTGGTCACATTATATTTGAGAAAGGGATTAGGATAGACCCATAGAGAGTTGAGGGAATACTACAGATCACACATCCCAGGAACATCAAAGAATTACAATCCTTCATTGGGAAGATCAACTTCCTTAGGAGATTCATTCCCAATCTAGCTGAACACCTTAGGAATATGACTAACATGCTGAAGAAAGGTGCGGGAATTAAATGGACTGTTGGAGCTAAAAAATCTTTCGAATCAGTAAAACTTGCACTCACACAAGCTCCTGTTCTGATCAGTCCTGATTTCTCAAAAGATTTTCTGATCTTTTTATTTGCCTCTGAACATACAATAGCTGCAGTCTTGCTGCAAAAGAACACAGAGGGAATGGAACAGCCAATTGCTTTCTTCAGCAAAGCACTAAGAGATGCACCCTTGAAATACAACATTATGGAAAAACAGGCCTATGCCCTGGTAAAGGCCTTAAAAGACTTTAGGGTGTACATTCTACATTCTCACACCATTGGTTATGTGCCAAATATAGTGGTTAAAGATATATTGTCCCAAGACCCTGATGGGAAAAGGGGCAAATGGATTGTTACAATCTTGGAATACGACCTTGAAATAAAACCCACCAAGCTGATCAAAGGTCAAGGCCTGGCCCAGTTAATGGCTGAATCAAACTTGCAGGCCCTTGACATTAACATGATAAATGCCTTAGATGAGAAGGAAGGATTGCCCCATCCAACTGTTGAGGAGCAGTTTCAAAACTCTCCTTGGTATTCTGATATCCTTTACGTGCTCACCAACCTCAATGCCCCTCCAGAACTGTCCAAAACTAAGGCCAGATTCATAAAACTCAAAGCAAGAAACTACTGCATCTTGAATGAAAACTTATATTGGAAAAATACAAATGGCCTATTACTAAAATGTTTGTCTGAGACTGAAGCTGAAAATGTTAAACAAGAGTTTCATGCTGGAGAATGTGGGGGCCACCTGAGTTGGAAAGCTACTGCAAATAAAATACTCAGGGCTGGTTACTATTGGCCTACACTCTTCAATGATGTCCATAAAATGATACTTGCCTGTCACAAATTCTAGATCTTTGAAGGCAAAAGAAAGCTTCTCCCCCTCCCATTACAACCCATCACTGTAGAAGGTCCCTTCATGCAATGGGGCCTAGACTTTATTGGAGAGATTCATTAGGGGAATTTTGAGGTCTAAAATGGGCCTCATAAGAAAAATGTACAACAAAAATAAACTTTATAACAACCAATAGGATTCAAGATGATGATGTCATCCATAATGGATGATTCACCATTTTTGGAGTAAAAAAGTAAAAATATAAAAAAATAATAAAATAATAAAACTACTTTTTCAACTCATATTTTAAACTTATCTCCCAAAATTTTTACTCAAATTTCGAGCGGGAGTACTCGTTGGATGCGGAATTTAATTCCTCATCCAAGGAGTACCCATGTTGCATACTTTCGATGAACTTTTCTACACGAAAAATGAGAAATACATAAAAAACGTGATTGTAATCACGTTTTTTTTTTATGTATTTCTCATTTTTCGTGTAGTAGGACCCATCGAAAGTATGCAACATGGGTACTCCTTGGATGGGGAATTAAATTCCGCATCCAACGAGTACTCCCGCTCGAAATTTGAGTAAAAACTTTGGGAGATAAGTTGAAAATATGAATTGAAAAAGTAGTTTTTTCATTTTTCTCTCTAAAATTTGATGATGTCATCAAATCTTATTAGATTTTTTCCACTATTATTTTATAATTTCCTTAGGAGGCCCATTTTAGACCTCAAAATTCCCCTAATGCACCCCTCTTCTTCCGGGCAACACAAATGGATCCTAACTGCTACAGATTACTTCACTAAATGGATAGAAGCCATACCCACTAGGAATGCCACAGATTCAGTCATCATTAGGTTCCTAGAAGGTCACATCCTCTCTCAGTTTGGCTGTCCAAGGAAAATAATCATTGATAATGCTGCTGCTTTCGGATCCAAGAAAATGGTTGATTTCTGTCACAGGTACCATATCACGCTTGGTCATTCAACTGCCTATTACCCCCAAGGTAATGGCCTAGCTGAATCATCAAATAAAAGCCTAGTGATCATCATCAAGAAGTTGTTGGAAGAGAACAAAAAATCTTGGCACAACAAGTTGGTACATGCTCTGTGGGCTGACAGGCTTACAACGAAGAAATCCATTGGCATGTCACCGTTTCAGCTTGTTTATGGTACAGAAGCAGTATTCCCTACCAGCCTTGGAGTTCCAGTAATCAAACTTGTCCAGGAGATCCAATCAGAGGAAGATAGCATGATAAGGAGAATAAATGAAACAATCCATCTTCAGCAAACAAGGGATCAGGTTTACAACAGAGCAGTCAAAGTCCAAGAAACCATAAAGAGGCAGTTTGACAAAAGAACCAAAGCTGTTGATTTCAAAATTGGTGTCAAGGTTCTGAAGTGGGACTCAAGAAGAGAGGACAAAGGTAAACATGGCAAATTTGACAGCTTATGGCAGGGTCCATACATTATCCAAGCTACTGTGGGCCCAAATGCATTTTTTCTTCAAGAAATTGATGGTACAGAGCTGTTTGGGGGTCCTGTCAATGGCAGGATGCTCAAGCACTACTTCTGCTAAATTTCAGTCTCCAGTTTCATTCTCCATTGTATATATCATTACAGTTTTGATGTATTCAAAAAAAAAAACAAAAAAAAACAAAAAAAAAAAAGAGAGAGAGAGGGGTTTAGACACGCTCAAAACATGAACCTCCGAGAGGCAAGAAGAATCAGCTCTAACATGCCCAAAACTAGAGCTGAAAGGAAGAAAAGGAAGTGAATCTAATATGCTCCAAACCTAAGTCACAGAAAAGAAGGATATTTCAAATTGCAGATTTCCAGCCTTCACAGTTTTGTTTTCTGCAGAACTTTATCCATGAGCAATTGTTTTTATGCCTTGGATCCACGGCAAGTCAGACAGTTTAATCCTGGCTTGGTTGTTTTTCAATTTCCTGTTTTAGAATATAGTGAAGAAACCTGTTGGACAGTTTAATCCCAACAGGTAGTAGATTAGGTAGAGAATCATATGAGACCAACAGTTTAATTTGGTCTCATGGAGAAATAAGGGTAGATTTAGAATAGGTTTGTTTTCTGCTTCAAGAATAAATGATGTAAAGGGTCTGCTAGTTAAAATGCACCCAAAGGGAAATGGTAGGACTGTAGTCTGGGTAGGTAGTTTGATTGGGAAAGATGTTTCTGCTGATGTAACATATCCACATTGCGGCAACTGATCAAAGAAAGGGATGTGCCAAGCGGCAGGCAACTGGCCTACTCCAAAGATCATTTCTAGTTTCTTTCCTCCTTCAAGAAGAAGCCATCCCCATGTGGAGCCACTGTTAGCCCCCCTATGGAATTCTTGACAAGCAAGCTGGGGGTTATGTCATTCTGGAGACCTTCAAGGAATGCATCTCCCCTGAAGACACATCATCCTTGAGGTCTCTCTGTGCTTTGCCTTATACAAGTCCCCTCTGCTGGTCCCTTTCCCTAAGGTCTGCATTTACCCCTTGTACCCCTGCAAAATGTCCCTTTCTCCCCTTTTTCCTCCTTCTGTCATAGTGTTTTTGTTCCCCTCTATTCCCCCCTATCAACCCTCTAAACCCCTCCAAAATCCCCTGTGATTCTTACCCTTACCCTTGTTTCACCAAAATCCCCCTTAGTCCTTCTATCGTTACCCTCTCATAGCCTTAAAATCCGTTAAAATGGCATAAAACCCACTTTCCTACCTTATTATAAGGTCCAACCCCCTTTCTTCCCCCTTCTCCTATCATAGATTGCATTATAAGCCATTTTAAAACGAACTATGCAATTTATAACCTTTTCCCCGCCATACGTTGTTATAAAACTTTATTATAAAGTTTTATATTTTCTATTAACCCATTGGACCCCCGTTTGCATCCCCACCATTCGTTCGCCCGCCAGATCCAACGGCTGTTATTCACTGCAGGGGGTCGCTCCAAAATTCTCACGGCCGTACACCTTGGTCCCCTGCAGCTCAACTCTGCCATCCTTTTAAATCCACGGAATCAACGGTCCATAGTCAATCCATATCGGGTGTGTTTTGAACTGTTGATTTGTACAGATCTAACGGTGCGGAAGCCACCCGCTACGGTGGTCCCCTCCCCGCTTTCACTGTTCAGAAACCGTCTGGTTTATTTTGCACCACTTATGCATGGTAGGCAGTTTTCCTCCAACGCCCAACGATTCCATTCATCCGCCGCCGCGTGTCCTTGGTACGACGGAAAAACCGCCCATCCCCCGTGCATTATCCTTCGACCACGGATGCCGAGCGAAATCCACGACAGTCGTCAGATCTAGAGCAGCCCATCCGACGACTATCGCTCATCGAAGGTGCCCGATGTTTAATGAAGTTGCGCAGGCGATAGCTCATGCCATGGCCCGCCGTCCGTCGCCCTCCACCGTCAATCTCCGCCGCGATCGACGGTCCGGATTCATCTACCTGCGGTTGACCATTCCGTCGTCGCCCGGGCCTCCACATCATCCATCCACTTGGCTCCCCGTACGCCATGTCACCCCACGCGCATTTCCCGTACATTTCGACCATTCCATTGCTTATAATTGTTCATTTTTGTGTTTTTTAATGATTTTGTCGTCCTAACTCCGCTCTGCACGACCGCCACCCCGCCAGAGCGATTCGTCACCATTTCTCGCAATTTCTTCCCTCCATATCATCTTTCGCACAATCACGCTCATTATCCACCTCATCCGCCACCCCATCCATTGTTTTCCTCACAGTTTTGTGTGTTTTGCAGGGTTTCAAAGAGGAAGAGAACTGCCATGACGCACATCTCTGCTACAAGGATAGAGAGATCAAAGGAGATCATTTGCAAAAGCAGAATTTATATAAAGAACGACCCGGGAAGGTGAAGACAGGACTTGCATTAAAGAAGGGCAGAATCCAACTCTGAAAATCTCCCAGCGCCATTAAAACCTGAGCTAACCTGTCAGAAGAAAAAATGGAGCGGCAAAGTATTTCAGTACACATCAAAGGAGATTAAGGCACGCTAATGAAGACCTTGAGCCTTGAATCAGCGGTTTAAGAGGCAAAGCACCAGTTTGAAGACCCCGAGGATTGATCAAAAGGTCATGAGCACAAGTAAGAGGTAACATCAGGGTTTATTCGTTAGTAGAATTTTTTTCTTCATCAAGTACAGGGTGCCCATACAGTTCTTATTATGCACATTGTCCCTGAAGGATTTTCCACCCTGACAGCAGTTCAAAGCAATTAGAACATTTATGTAGCGGACCACTCAACGGTTCATTTGCCTTCTAATTATTCACCACAAGTACAGCAGCACATCTGGAATATGTCAAAATCATATTCAGAGAAGATCACTCCTGCATAAAGAGGTGACAGATATTAAGTACTCAGCATTCAAACAGAATGGGTTTCAGCCCTGCATTCATTTTTGTGTTTAATGTTACATTTAGTGTTCACCTACCCCCTCAGTCGATATTCTGTTCATCCTCTGCTATAAAGCACAAAAGGAAATGTTGTAAAGTTTGTTGATGAGATATCAGTGAAACGCAAGCACTTTCCTCTTAAGACAAGTTCTCTGTGTAATATTGTAGGATAGGCTGAGATTTGATGTATTCAGACTGAATGTCCAAGCTGTGGGCATTGATGTACCTGATTGGTGTTGTTTTTAATATGACAAGCATGTTTCTTTGGATCCTGATCTAAAGCAGCTGGTGATGTTTTCTTATCTCTGTGTTTGATTTCATTTCATTCCATTTCTACTGGCTCACATCAGAAGTTTGGCATAATATTTACCCTTGATAGGTACCTTATGTTGCTGCTCTCCCAGCCTTTTATGTTTTCTGCTTATATGTGTATCTGAATATCGATTTCAATTGATTTAACTAGTGTAGTGGATGTTATTTCCTGCTCTCTGATGTATGAATTAATGAAATCTATGTTTAGATGTTCTTGTTAGGATTTAGTTGGATGAGTTGAGAACACTGGGAGGTCTAGAATCCTTTCTCTGCCTCACCAGGTTCATTCTATCTCAATTAAGCCTTTCTAAGATCCCTTGTCCTGCCTCTGATTTTGTCCAAGCAGGTCTGGAGTTAAATGACCTCTGAATTGATCTATAGACAGAATTGGATGGTTCTCTTCCTTCCATTTTCAGTCCTTGATGTTCCATTTCACCAATCATCTTCAAGATCCAGATGCTCTAGATGACTAGCCCAACTGAAAGCTTGCACATTGAACACAAGTAAATCATTTCTTGACTCCATTGCCCAATGGCTTTGAAGTTCTCTGAGTTATCTATCTCTGCCTAATTCCCTCTATGCTCATCCTTGTCTCATACTGGACCCTTCTTTCCTGATTACCAACAACCAAACCAACAATCAAACAAACAAACCATGTGCCTATAACTAGCCTAAAACATTAACATTGGAGCTTCAAAGATATAAAACCTTTGACAATCATAGAGAGATCCCTCTCTGGACCTAGGAGGGCCAGATCCTAAGGTCTGAAAGTGGTTCTATGTTGTCTCATCTTTTGGTCTTGTCAACCTGGCCAAAACATGGGAACCCCAACACCTATCTCCAACCCTCATTGTTTCTACTTCCCCTCTTATTTTTCGTAATTTTTCCACTTCTCCTTGAACCAATTGTCTTAGTTTCCAACTTAATTGAACCAATTGTCTTAATTTCTGACTTCCTGCAATTAAAATAGTTTTAATTTTTAAACTAAAATAATAATTTAGGATTAAAAAAAAATATTAGTTTGGCCTTAAAAAAATGTTTTAAAGTGATATAATTGTTATGTGCAACATCGATATAATTGTTATGGTTGTTTAATCATTTATTGTCTTTATAAATAGTTAAGGTAACTTTATTAATTAATGAGGATTACTACTTTTTTCTATTCATGAGGATTACTTTAAGATGTTTGTGCATAATTTAGGCTTAAATGTAAAATAATCCAACATACAATGTTGTCTTTGAGTGCTCTAAAGAGAATCATGATAACATATACAAACCAACCACATGAACTCAAAGAGCTATAAAATAAGCATATTAGAATCCATTTGATATGTGAATGAAGTGTTAGAAAGTAAATCATAATGACATTATACCATGGGCTACCCTATCAAGATCTTACATGTAGTAGTGGAAGTGCTCTCAAGTCTAAAATGAATGAGGGCAGGGGATGATAAGCTCCTGACAACTTTGTAAGTAAATCCACCCTCTATAATGAGGACTTGCTCCTCTCCTTTATATGACATAATAGGAGGAGAGATAATGTAGTCGAGGAAAGATAAGAGGATCAAATTGTGGGTAAAAGGCTTGTGGGCCAGCTCATTTTGGATGTCACAATTCCTCTCTAGTAAATTTGAGCTCTTTCAAAACTAGGTTTGTTGAACGTACACACCTGCTCAAAACAATTTGTAACTAATGTTTTTCCTTTAATTGACAAATATGTTGAAAGTATATTTAGTGAGGTGCATGTCTTCTAAAATATGTGTTATTTTAGCACGTAATGCTCATGATAATGCATTAAATGTATGAGCAACAAGTCAACACAACACTATGGCACTACTTCTCCACAATATCTATATTTTTCTTATTATGAAGTTCCAAGCTACTAGAAATAGTTCAATATGGTGCCCCCTTTGTAATAACTTGTTGTTTTCCTTTAGTAACCATATAGATCTATTGATTTTCATTTGTATGGATGAAATATAAACATTGCCTAGAATTATCCTCCTTGAGCACACCCTCTCCAAGACCGTTCAATGTTTGAAAGGTTGAAACATGAAATCTGAAAATAATAATCCTTTTTTACTACATCAACTCTCAATATTTTCCTTTCTCGTTGTAATAATTAGCATGTGTGGATGAAAGTAGGTCTAATTTGACTTCATGAAGAAAATCAACCTTTCACATATGGCTAGGTTGAATTGCATCATGAGGAGTTTCCAAGAAGAGGTTCACATGCAAGGTGTGGGGATAAAGGTTTATTTTCTCTAAAATAGTATGATGCCCAGAGACTAAAATAACAAAGGATAAGGTGTGTAAAAATAGAAACAATCCCTCAAGCAAGGCACCCCTTCCTAGACTACATTAGAGCTCTTAGGCTTAAACGCATGCATGCAAACTCTCTTTAAAGCAAGTGCTTCACTATAAATAAGAAATATTCTCAAACGCCACTCAACTCAAAATTAAGCAATAGAAAATTTTCAAACATTTAAAAATAGTTAAATGAAGATATTTTTCTTTCACTAATGTGGATGGATCTCTTACTAATGTGTTCCCACATTGTTTGTAGGCATTGATACAAAATGGGAAATCAACACAAATGAAAAACTATTGTGAGCCTTCTAGTGGAAGACCTTAAAGACAAGAACCTATTTTCTAGTAAATATTTAGTTTGGTATGAAGTATATGGAGTGAACATGAATATTGAAAAAATAAATTCTTCACATAAAGTTCCTGAATTGTTTAGAAGAGAAAAAATGAACTCAAAAACTTGATGTTATTTCACCCACCAAAAAAACCCCAAGCGCAAGGGCTAGTTCTTCCTTGTGCTATGAGGTGTAAGTATTTTAGAAATGAATTGTTTAGATGTTGGTATTAATAGTGCTTTATCATTGGTCATGTGTATTGACATTTTAATATTTTTTATGCAGTTATGCTTCCTTGTACAACCTAGAGGAGAAAATAGGAGAACAAAAAATGAAATGGAGGCCCTCATTCGTGAAAAAGAGGGTTTTCTAATGTCATTTCATTGTAAAGGTTATGGTTCAAAACCATGAGATAGAAATACTAACATATAACATGTATGAACATGAATATGGGGAAGGATATCCCTATCATGGTCAACATGACACTTTGGGTGATTTTAGATCTCATTAATAATGGAACATGGAATTTTATGGACCCTCCATTTGAAACCAAACCAACTGGCTACGAGTGGGTCTACAAAAACAAGTACAAAGTAGATGAATCAATTAAAAAGTTAAAGCAATGCTCATTGAAAAATGATTTGCATAGAAAGAAGGCATTGATTATGAGGAGAAGTTTTCATCCACAACAAAATGAGCCACCATGTACACTCTCTTTTCCTTGGAAACACAAAATAGATGGAAATCCCATCAAATGGATGCAAAAGGTACTTTGTAAGATAGAGACTCGAAAGATAATGTCATCATGTCTCAACCAAAAGGCTTAGTTATGAAGAGAAAATAATAAAAAGTGTGAAAACTCATGAAATCCTTATATGGCATAAAATAAGAACCACAAGCATGGTATGAAAATTTAATAAGAACCACTTAGTGGTGAATTCCAATGTAGTGAGAGGGTTCTTCAAATGATATTTTTCAACAACTATTTTTTTTTTTTTGTAAGTTAGGCTAAAATATATTAGATCATAAAAGAAACTTTACATAGGCATTGGGCTGAGATGGCGAGTCATGCTTAGCTAATCCCAACCTTGGTAGCTTTCAAAATAAAATAGGTTTGGGGCTGCCTCCTAGGAGGAAACCAACCCCTTAAAAAGGTCAAACAATCACGTTTTACAAAATGTTCCATAACACATATAAAAACAAAATAGCTATGGTATGTACTGAGTTGAAAAAAAATAGAGATGAATCGAGATATCGCGCAATCATGGTGTTCCTTCATCATCCTATGTTGTGGGGTCGTCCTCCTTGATGAGGCATCCATATTCACATGCAATGGCCTCCTCCTCAGCTGTTGGCTCACACGGGGGATTCGGGGGGGGCTCCACGGATGATTAGAGCAACAAGGTACTCTGCATATAAAAATATGGTGCAGACTCCATCTAAATCCATGATCCAAATGTCTGTCTCCTCCTCTGTTGGCTCATGAACAGGGAGAGACTCAGTTTTCCAAGGAGTGGTCAGCTTAGAGTGCACTATGGTAGAATCCCTGGGGCCTCTTCCCCCCCCCCCAGTTACTCTGGAGTTAAGACAATATCTTCCTAAGTGAAATTAGGCATTTGAGTGGCCTCCCTATCGTGGCTTCCTGAAGAGGAACCTTCAATGGATTCCAGACATTGAACTTGGCCTTAGTGATAGTGCCCCGAGAATGCACCTCTTTGGCTACCCCTGATGGGCTTTTGACGTTATCGAGGGGCAATGGGGAAGCTAGCGAGTAGAGGTAGGAAGCCAGGCCCAGAGCAAGGATATGCACAACAAGAGTACGCACATCAGAGGTGCGCAGTAGGGGGTAATGCAACAAGGGGTAGCGTAGTAGGGGGCACGCAGTGGGGGAGCATGCCACAAATAGCATGCAACAGGGAGAGGCAAAAAAGGAGGGGCTTTTAGTAGGGAGGCACTCAGTCGGGGGGCTCGCTGTAGGGGGTGTGCAGAAAGGAGGATAAAAATGGGAGGGGCATGCTACAAAAGGGTTGGAAACAGGGGGTGCGGGTCAGTGGGGGCGTGCAGCAGGCGGAGTGCACCGGGAAGATGGAGCAACAACATGATGGCGAGGGGGATAATAGAAATGGCTCTACAGTCCAACTAGAGCAATAGAGAGATGGAAGAATGGGGATCTTTAGTGCCTTTTGAAGACCTGTGGCACAAGCGCAGACACAGTGAAGGGTTGTGGCATAGTCACAGATGCGATGAAGGACAATCCAAGTGTGGTTGCATGTGATACAAAGTATGGCAAGAGGTCAGGTGCAACGAAGCACCGTTATGAATGATTGATGAATTGAGTGTCCACATGAAGGTAGAGCTGGCATTGAATGGCGTCATCAGCCTGAGAATGGGAGGATTTGTCCTCGAATGATCGGGGCGTGTCACCCGCATCCTGGGATTTTTCAACAACTATTAGGATACATTATAATAATTTATAAGAGTGTGAAAATTCCTCCATTTATTATAGTTGTGTTAGAGTACATAAATATATAGAATTTTTGTATATGTTTCTTTCCATCTATTCATATACATAGCCTATATATTCCTAGTGCACCCCCTTGATATATTACACTTCATATTACTTAAAATCCCATTACCCACCTTTCGTCATCCATGGTCATTGTACAAGATCTATTATCTGAAATAGTGTGTTTTTGGGGCTATAAAAAAGAGTATCTAGACATATGATTTAGATTAAAGGATCTTGAGATATACTTATTATAATTTCTTTATAGACATAATAGTAGATGCATTATGGACATAGCTAGTAGGTGCTTATACATATTTATATTAATTATTTAGATGAGAAAAATAGTAGTTCAATGAAATGTTTTTGATATCCAAGAACTTCTTGAAAACCATCGGTTTAAAACTTATCTTCAACTTGTGAATCTTCTACTATTTATGATGATTATTTGTTGTGATACTTAGATGAATTCCAGATGGTGGAACTGAAAGTCAATTATCCTTTTTTTCGGATAGAACAACCTTTCCTTCTCAACGTTAACATCATTTTGAGGGAGTTGTTGTTACCATCAGTGTTCTTGTAAAAGTATCTATCTTTTTGGTAAATTGACATATGTTCCCAACCTCATACTCTTTTCATTGAGAAAATAGGGAAAACTCCCTTTGTAGGTAAAGTTTCCTTTCTTGATGTTTAAAATTGGCATCATTGTACAATCTTTTATGTACTTCGCTTAAATATACATTTTTGCAACCACTCAAATGATACTAATTCCAAAACAATGTTATAAACTCTTAAGTTCTCTCCCCTTGATTCAAGAATTTGTAGAAAGTGTCCATGTATCACACTTGGTTACAATTGTAAATGGATCAAATGTGACACTTGAATCTCAACTATATACCACCGATGTCCATGTATATGAGAGGACTATATTGCCAATACAAGAAATAGGTTTGACAACTAGGAAAAGAAGAAAATGTCCATTTAATCTATTGGTTGTTTTGGGTGGTAGGAAGGAAGCATATGAATAATTGTATGTGGACAATGGAGAGAGTTTGGAAATGGTAATAGAATATGGAAAGTCAATCTCTATATAGTTTTGTGCAGATACAATACATGGAAGAGTTTGACTTAGATGAAAAGTCCAACTGGGCGCATATGCATTTGGGAAAGAATGTATTTTTAACAATATTAGAGTTTTGGAAGCATTGTCCTCTGTGTAGAGTGTTATAGTCACTTCAAATGTTTCTCTTCTAATTGGGAGAACTTTTATCTTGTTCCACCATGGAAGAAATGATTGAGAAGAAAATTATCCTTGCTATCTATCCCCATTTTGTATATGTAGATCATTCTTATGTATCACGAATGCAGTACCTTGGGGGTTTGATTAATCTTTCATATGGTGGAAATTCCATGTTTGGTATCTTACTGTTATAGATTAACATTCCATCCAATCAGATTGGTGCAGATTCAACTTAGGATACTTTTCCAAAACTCACTTATCCTATCACCATCTTCTTTGAGCTAGCATACACACTAGCTCGACCACTCCAATGTCAAATTAGAAATTTCCCAAGGAACCTTAACATGGTGGAAACATAATCCTTCATAATATGAAATGGAAACACCTCTAATCAAATTACTAAATACCACATAAAACTTTCACACATGTTCCTTGTTGGCTCTTCTCCATTATGAAATGATAGTGGCGCATACTTGTAAGGACATTTCCTCTTGTAGATGTGAACACTACACTTAAGCATATCTCTACTCTAGTGACATCTACCTTCAAATGGCAGCTAAGGCATGGTACTCATCTACTCTGATACCATATTTAAAATGAATTGGACCACACCTACTGATGAAACTTTGGATAGAGTACATGCACATGCCAAACACAATATTTTATCATCAAAATAATTTAGATAGCTACAACAAGATTCACCTCTATTATAAAGAGTTTGGGATGTGGTATTTTCCCAAAACTCTAAAAGCTAATAATAACCAAAATACTGATTTTTTAGCCTAATTCACTAATGTGACTTATTACACATGCAAGCATTATATTCTAACGCCTTCCTCATTGATATTTTGAAGGCAAAGGTATATATGTCTCAACGTCAACATTTCCAGGTTCCTGGAAAGGAACATATGGTATGTAGATTGGTTAAGGCTCTTTATGGTCCCAAATAAGCAACAACAACTTGGTACATAAAATTGACAAACATTTGTAGGATAACGGGTTGAGAATAAGATTTTCTGACTAAAATCGCCACATTAGAAGTGAGGATAGTACATAGATATATTAATGTTATATGTAGATGACGTCGCCATCAAAGGTAGTGAGGGCAAAAAAATTACCAAGACAAAATTGAATCACATTCGACTTTTGAAATTACAAATTTAGGCCTCCTCTAACATTGCTTTGATGTTGAAGTTTGGCATAGTGACAAATGTGTTTTTACCTTACATACTACGCATGCGAAAGGTCTACTAGACAAAAAAAAAGATTTTTGATTGTAAAAATACATACATATATGGAGAAGTTGAAACTTTAAGCTAAATTATACTCAAAATCAACAAATGAGTCAATTTACAGGAAACTTGTGGGAAGATTGCTTTATCTTACAATCATTGGGACAGGTTTGAGTTTGCAATGAACTACATATCCAGGTTTCTCATAGACCCTAAAGTAGAACATTGGATAAAAATAAAAAGTTATTTGAAATATGATAAAAGTACAACAGGTTTTGGATTACTATATAGTGAAAGTGATGCATTTAATTTAACTAGTTATACAAACCTACAGAGGAGTTGTGTGAGTCTTGCATGTTGATTTTTTTTTTTTGCAATTTTGTGCATTGGTTTAACTCTTGAATAAGGGATATTGTGTATTTTTTGCATACTTCTTTTTTTCTATTTGATGGCATCTTCACATTTGTTCATATAAGAAATCTCAAATAGTTTGAGTGGGACTATGGTTAATAGCTTGTACTTCCTCATAAGATGTTACAGGTTCAAGAGGAGGTAGAGCATGTACACCTCCTTCGACTTCAGTAATCAAATCAAAGAATATGGTTGATTTTCTTATGTCGGTAATATTACAATGATCTGCCCAAAGGAAACATCAACAATATTAGTAACATTACACTGCTCTGCCCAAAGGCGACATCAAAAATTTCATACATGGGAGCAGCATGGTCTATTTTCAACAATTCCCACATGTATTTATGTGCACATGATTCTCAAATCATTAAAGGTATGTTTTGTTAAAGTCATTGTTTCAAAAACTGAACCCATTTCTTTGTTTGTCAGTGACTTAAGGTTGAATATAGTGGTAGGATCAGATGGGTCAAGTTGTCAATAGGGGAGTATTGCAGGACCGTAATATGATGCTAGTGTAGGAGTAGGTGCATGCAAGGGCGCAAGCCTTTTAAACAGTGTGGAGCCACTAAAAATTTTATTTAAAAAGAGGCAATTTTTAGGATAGAAGAAAGCATGCTACTTCAAATTAGAATTAATCAATCTTGAGTATCACTAGGTACAAAAAAGTGCAAGCATTATAACTAAGATGGGCCATTAAAACTAAGATTTTATGGATAAAGAGCGTAGAATGATTTTCTAGGGCTGCAGAGAGGGTAGGAATTTTTTGTTGAAACTGGATTAGAAATCGTGAATGTCAATATTTTTAACCAGATAAATTTCTCCACAAAAAATTTTTGTTGAAAAATGCTTCGCTTGAACCAAACTGGCTTTGGAACCGATTTACCATACATGTCATTAATTTTAAAACCAAACAATCTAAATAATGATACACAATCATACATACAAACATTCAGAGAAGATGTGGTGTCCTGAGATTGAAATTGGGGGGTTTCCACTCCAAATCTAGTGCATTCATTATTTAGTGGTATATCCTCCAAATCATCCACTTCGGCCTTAGCCTCTACATCCATCATATTTGCATTTGAATAAATCCTATCCGTGCCAATGCAACATCTTTGTACATCACCTTTATTACAAACTCACTCTCTATATCCTCCTCCTTAGGATCAATGGAGATAATGAAGCTTACAAGCATAGCAAAATACTTGTACTACAAGGGTTTAAGTAGTAGGGTTTATTTTATTTAACAATTTCCATGGAGAATTTCCATTTAAAGCATCTTCCAATTGAAAACCCTAGCAGAGAGACATGAAATAAACCCTAGTAGACAAACCCATGATATATATAAATCCTTACTAAACATCCATGGCCAGAATAAGCATTTCAATTCAATGCTTGGAGGTCAGATGAATGTTTATGCACAAAATCCTAACATTGAGCTCATCGACTTTCTCCATCTACTCCCGCCAAAATGAATTTTGGGCATCCTTCTTAACCTCACTTTTTCATCTTGCGCTGGAAATCATTGCCATAGATGTACTCAAGGTGAAAATCCTTTTCATCGTTGTAAATCATCATATGTTTGTGCCATTTCCATACATGATATCTATATTTTGTCTTCTTTGTAGTGGCAACACAGGTGTGATGTCCCCCAAACTTAACCACATTGTAAGAATTGGGCTTCAATTCATCCCATTTGCCACTTAAAATCATGGAAATGATATTTTTTTTGATCTTTGTGGTCTCCTTGATGATCTTCAATAACTTGCAGTCATTTTCGATGAGTTTAACACATATATCGACCATGAGAGCATCAAATTTGAAATATGGAGGTTGAATCCCCAATCTCTCCATCATGTTGCTCAATCTAGATACATCGAGGGCATATCCCCAATATTTCCATCAAATTACTTACGCTAGATACATCGAGAGGAGATTTAGGGCTCAATTTCCACATATCTCCTCCTCTAGATTCAAAAGTCACACAAAAATCCAAGCCACAGAGTGCATAGAGGTTTAGTTACACGCACAAGACCATTTTACTTTAAAATAATTAAAAGTATCAAAATAAAATAATTAAATGATTATTTTGTCTTAAAAAAATGTCCTAAATACTCTATTTGTGTAGTAGTGACATGTGTGTTCTCGCAGGGAAATATGACACCTACACTAGAGGATGTAGAGTAGATCATGGGTATCCCTATAGATGGTGCCATCATAAAGGCCGAGGTGTTTGACTGAGAAGAATAGATTTCATGCAAGTTGAAGGTAATCTATTGGCTCCCTCCACCCACAACAAATGATAACTCTTCTCATTTTATAGCTTTCCTTCAAACCTTGTGGTGACTAGGTCAAGAATTGAACAAGCCTTGAGTGGAACACCATCTATATGAAATTTGTGGAGTCCGAGCTTATCTAAGATAAAGTCCAAGCATGTTTTTTGATTTATTCTGAGCCCATTTTGAGGGTGAAGTTTAAGCCTTGTTTGTGCTAATATATGAGCCCATTCAGAGTTGAAATCAGAATATATTATGTGGTGAATACCAAGCTTTTTGGGACAATAAAGAAGGCCTAAATTTGGCCGTAGTACAAATCTAAGTTAATAATTTGATCAAGTTCATTATGGACAGTTGAAAGACAAATTGTGGAAAGCTTTTGGAGGGCTGACTTGGTACTTTTTGGACACTTGTTTATCTCACGTTAAGAGAGAGAAGAAAGTTATATGTGTCTTGAATGTTATAGATTTGCATGCAACAACCTATTAAATGTTTCAACATGTTGTTTTGACACCCATAAAATGTAGATTTTTTATCATTATCTTAAGATAAATATGTGGAATTGCCTTCTGAAGCACTCTCTCCCCCACATGAAGCTCAAAAATTGATCAAGATGACACTTTGAGTGATGTGATTGAAAAAATTGGGAGGCTAGATCTTGATTCAACCCCATATCAATCAACTGAGTATCTTGGGCCATCTCAAAAAGGTCCTCCAAAATGGGCAACAAAGACTCTTGAAGGTGCTCTTCCTAATGAGGTTGGAAAGAAAATAACAAGAAGCTCAGCCAGACAAAATGGAGGTGATGTAGATGATCCTAATTCACCTGTTGATATGTATGTTTCTTATTATTGTGAAATAAATTTGTCTACAGATTTTGAACCAACATCCTTCAAAGAATTCACTTTTCATGATGATTGGAAAGAAGTGTTGTAGAAAGAATATGATGTTTTGATAATGAATGGAACCTAGAAGATGGTTGATCCTCCATTGGGAACCAAAACAATAGATTGCAAGTAGGTATTCGAGAACAAGTATAAAGTAGATGGCTCACTTGATAATCATGAATCCAGGCTTGTGGCAAAATATTTTGCATAGAAAGAAGGGGTCAATTATGAGGAGACTTTTTCTCCTGTATAAAAATGGGCTACCATACGAACATTATTTTCTTTGGCAGCTCATAATAGTTGGAAATTCCATCATATGGATGTAAAAAATTCTTTCTTGACTGACAACACTTCAACTCCACTTTTTATTGAAAACACTTCAACTCCTATTTTGATTGAAAACACTTCTACAATAAAGTTGGAAAAGAACCCAAATTTCTATGATCGAAAGAAGCACATCAATACAAAATACCATCTAATTCGACATCATGTTGAGACCAAAACAATCCACCTATGGCATTGTTCCACAAATGAGCATATTGCATACATCTTCACCAAAGTGCTTGGAAGGGAAAAGTTTGAAAGATTCATAGCGCCACTTGTTTGTGGCATTTGATTGGTGCAAGACATTGGTAAAAAAAAACTGGCATGAAATAAACAACTTTATTAACATGTTTTTTAAACTCTTATGCCACCTTTTTACACCAAAATTTTACCTAGTCCTACACTTAAGCTCACTTTGCTTGTAATAAAATTATTAAATGATTTTCAAAACATTTTGACCCTTTTTTGAAAGTATAGAATTAGTGCTAACAACTCGCTCCAATTGGGATATTGTCTCCCCAGGAGGTAGTAAATAACATGATGACCATGTGCCTGATCCATTGTGCAGCTCCCAACTAGTAACCCTGCAACCTGTAAATTGTACCACATTGAAGTCCATATCGAAACTGCAAATTGAAAATGCACTGCTGAAAATAAAAAACTAAAACTGGAAAGTTAAGATCCAAAAAGTATGGTAGCATAACCGTAAAATGTTTACAATATTTGAGAGTTTAATTTAAAAATCATAATTAAAAACATATCCTTATAGCTATTTAGATCTCTATTTTACATTTAAACATTAGTCAAATCATTTTAAAATTGTTGTACACATATTCTGCTATTCTTTTGGGAAAAGGACAAGTCATAGTTGAAGTGTAGGACTGAAAATTTTCACACCCTTGTAGGTTTCATATCTAGAACTGTAACTAATATTCCTCCTTTGTAGAAAAAATTATACATGAACTTGTGAAATATTTTGAAATTGTGCAACTGTATTGTATAACTATTTACACTCTTTAAGGCCCTTCTTTCTTGTTTTGACTTGTATTTCATGCTCTCCTTTAGCTACAAAAAATTTATGACATATTACCATAACATGTCAAAAATAAACTAACTGTCAAAAAAATTAAAATGGAGCATGCCAAAACGTTGATGTAAAATTAGGGGTTTTTCAACAAAATTATGGTTTCATATATTGCCTTGTCAATGAGGTAACTTGATCATTCTTTCATAACTTCTATAGTCTGAGCAAGGATTTTTAACTTGTCTTGGCTTCTTGTCATCATTCTATTACCTTTTTGTAAAGTTCTTCTAGCTTTTAGAGCTCATTTCCCTTTCCTGCCTGCATACTTTGTTTTCCATTGTTCTGTAGCCTTTTCTTGCCCTTCAAAGACTTCAAATTCTCTTCTTCATCAATTATCAGTGGGTCCTTTAGCTTAGTGTTAATATTTTCCTTAAAACTTAGTCTTAATTTATTTGTAGGACGAGTATGGGGTTTCCTATGGAA
This sequence comes from Pinus albicaulis, assembly GCA_034641835.2. NCBI lineage: Eukaryota > Viridiplantae > Streptophyta > Pinopsida > Pinales > Pinaceae > Pinus > Pinus albicaulis. The sequence goes on from CM076576.1 coordinate 493,425,879, forward strand.
AACCCTAGGCTCTATTTTTGTGTCTTCATCCCCTATTTCCATACTATGCTTTCCTTTCTCACTGTCTTCTTCTTGATGCTTTACTTCCTCTTTTTCTAACATTTTTGTCTTTTGTCTTCTTGTTATATTTTCCAAGACCTTAATCTTTGGTTCATTTCCAAGTTTTTTCTCAATAGGCACATGACTAGATTCAAGCTGTATTTCGAGGGCTAGGGTTTCAACATGAGTTTTAGCCTTACCCTTTCTTTCTCTTATGGGTGCAAGGTTTCTCCAGGTCCTCTTCCTAAGGGTTTGTATTTTCTTATCTAACTCATGTATATATAATATCTTAATCATGCCATGATGACATATATCATGAGGTAATAGTTCTTTTTTGCTTCTAGCCGTGTGGACATTTTAAACATACTTTGATGTAATAAATAAGGTAAGCACATCTTTCCAAAACTAACTAAATGACATGAAAACATCATTTGGTAAAGGTAGATTTTGGAATACTTTTCTTCACATGTAAAAAAGAGTTTCACAATCTTTAGAACATTAGACCATTCAGGCTTCAACATCTTGTGAGGGATTCCCATGCTCTAATTAGGGTTTTGATGTTCTCCTTTTAGGAAGAAGTTAAGATCCAAATTATGCATCATTCATTTATTGAACCACTTCTCACCCTCAGTAGGCAACCCCGTGGATTATGCTTTGAATCTTCGGTGACTGTAAAATCCATTCCTCTTATATGAGCTCCGCTGCCATCAAAATAGTGAATAAAATCATAACAACAACTCAGATTGTAACCATCAAACCATTGGAAAACCATCTCCCGTCCTGCATTTCTGAATAAAGGTGAAACTTCATCATATACCTCGAACCATACTCCATATAGTCCAAATCATCTCACATGGCCTAACATTCCCATTGCTTAATTGAGAAAAATTGAGCACTCTCCCACGCACTGTCAAAAAATGCTAACAATTTCATTATCCGCTGCTAGCCAGTCACCTAGGTTTGATGGAAATGGCTGATTTGCACATAATTCTAGTTTTAACCGTCCTTCTCTCCAAACCCTTTTTAAAATTTTGAAAACACCTCAAATCATCACGTCAAGTCGTATCATAGGTTTAATTTCATCAAAAACTTTAAAAGCGTTTAAAATGCCCCAAGTGATAGTTATAATTTTTTTTTTCAAAATTTTGCAGGCACTAAGAAAATATTTTGTAGCGCACTACGCAAATATTTTGTAGCACCACCTATTTTTAACATCCAATTAGTGAAAGACTTCGGTAAAAAAAATTGGCATGACATAAACAACTTTCTTAACATGTTTTTTTAACTCTTATGTCACATTTTCACACCAAAATGTTTCCTAGTCTTACACTTAAGCCCACTTTTCTTGTAATAAATATTTTAACTCATTTTCAAAACATTTTGACTCTTTTTTGAAATTATAAACTTAGTGCTAACAAAATCTCTGTGTAAAATTCTCGAATGCAATGAAAGAAAAGTTGTCTCTAATCGTATCCACATAGATCGAAGGGACACAATATGAATTAATGTCCAAGAAATCTTAGCAGGAAAAGTTGTTGTGTTTTTTAGAGTTGGCTACCCCCACAAAATGAAGAGCCCAACAAATTGTTGTCTCTATATAAGATAATGTGAATGGTAAGTGAAATAGCAGCCTTGTTATAGGCACGAGACAATAGTAGCCTGCAAGCTGGTGGACTTAGGATGCACTGCCAGAGTCAATTTTGTAGGTGTTAGATAATATTGTCTTAAATTGATATGGTTTTATCTTATTTGCTAATTGTCTTAAATGAGTTTCATCTTAATTTTCATTGTCTTAAGTGGCCATTGTCTTAAATATAAAGTTTTGTCTTAAAAAAATTTTGTCTCAAATTTTTTTTGTCTTAAATATAAACTTTTGTCTTAAAATATTTTTGTCTGGAATCTTAAATATAAAGTTTTGTCTTAAAATATTTTTGTCTCGAATCTTAAATATAAATTTGTCTTAATTTTTTTTTTCTCAAATATTAAATATAAAGTTTTTTCCTAAAATATTTTTTCCTCAAACGGTTTTTCTCTTAAATATAAAGTTCTGTCTTAAAATATTTTTATTTCAAACTGTTTTCGTCTTAAGTATAAAATTGTCTTAAAATAATTTTGTCTCAAACTCTTTTTGTATCAAATATAAAGTTTTGTCTTAAAATATTTTTGTCTCAAAATTTATATTTAAGACAATTCAATTGATATTAAATTTTAATGTAAAATAACTAAAAATAATAATTTTTAAGACAAAAGATTTCTTTTGTATTAAAAAAATGTCTTAAAAGTGCCCTACCTATAGTAGTGACGTAGCAATCCTTCTCATTTAGAACAGAAATATTTGCTCCCTTCTTTGGAATACGTTAGTAAGGATTCAAAACAGCGAATCAACTTCGAGTAGGTTCTTGAGATGGGAATCCTCGACACTGTACTGGTGACAAAAAATCACCCGTGAGAGTTCTTTTTGAAAGATCTTTCAATTCAAATCCCTAGAAAAGGTGATATTTGTTTCTTGTGCAACTCCTGGATCTATCCCAAGTTGATGACTCTCATCCACTCCAATCTAATCGTTGAACAAGTCTTCTTTGAAAATAATATACATAACGTCTAATTGCATTCAATTACATATGCTTTGTATCATACTGCATGTCTCAAATGAAATTATTAATATTTATGTATCCATGTGTGCAGAGTTATCTTTTGGATGAAATACGATTAGAGCTGGTGAGATTGGGAGGAAAGGGAATTGGAAAAAGGGAATACATGGGATCACATTTATGAATATGATGTATACAATGATTTGGGTGATCCTAACACCAATAAGGAGTTAGAAAGGAAAGTGCTGGGTGGATCGCAGGAAATGCCATATCCCTGTAGGTGTAGAATTGGTCGTTCGCGTTCTAAAACTAGTAACTACATGCTGCCCCTATTTTACACAATCAAATTAAATTGTATTTATTATATATAATAAAAATGGAACTTATGCTTCATGTGTTACGACTGTTTCCAGGTTAGGCTTTCGAGAGCTTGAACTGGCTATGCAACCTTACACAGAGCTTCTATATTCCCTTAGATGAACAATTTCCATAGGAGTGCTTGTCAGACTTCAGAGCTCATTTTCTCAAATCTTTCTCCAATGTAGTTATACCCTGTTAGGTCCCTATATTACTAGTGTAGTCCCTTATTGTTGTTAGCGTAGCCCCCTTATTTTTATTGTTGTACCCCTGCAACCCAAATATTATTATTACTGTGCCCTTGCATTATTATTGTTAGGTAGGCTAGGATTATATTGTGACCCCATGGACTCCTATATATAGAATGAGGTTTTTTCATTTTTATAATTTTTCATTTATGTAATGTAAAGGAGATTTCCCACCCAAATTGGTTTATTTCAAAAGCATTGATCTCTCTTTTCTTCTATTTTTTGAGTTGGTTTCATAACATTTGGTATCAGAGATTTGGATTTTAGGGTTTTGCTGCTCCAAATAGGAGATCGTGGAATTTGTGCTATAATTTTTTTTTCTATGAAGGTTCAGAACCTAAAAGTTTTATCATGTGAAGCCAAAATCCTAAGGAACCTCGTGTAAAAATTTCAGATATTGGTTCGCAAAATTTTTGAAGATATGATCTGTGGAAGGTAGGGTTTTTTCAAGCTCCCGAATTTAATCTCAAAGAGGTGACTATGGGAAAATCGTGATAACTCTCTCTCTGGGCATCGGATTGGAATTATGTAAAAAGTGGCAATAATTAGACATAATCTAGTTGCCTGTATATCAATTTTAGAGATGAAGGAGGAAAATATGACACGTGGCATGGCATACAAGTTTTCTCTACTGAACCAGTCCATAGTTAGGTCATTATGGGAGATTGGGCATACTTTTCCTTGAAGAATCCAAATCAGGTCATACCCGTGGCATTCGAAATAAGATTTAGAGGTCTACTACAAGACTAAATTTCATATATTGAAAATCTGAAATCACAGAGATAATTTAGTTTCAATATCAAGCTCCTCAAAAGCAAGAAAAATGTGTGAATTGTTTTTCGAATTGCATAAGTCTTGTTTGAAAAATCAGTTTGAATTGATTCCAAGGGAATATTGTAGAATATATATAAGCATTGGGTTCTAAAATTGCCCCTAAAATGTATTCAAAACCCATTAAGCCTTCATAAGGCTCTAGTATGACTCATGAAGACGAAGAAGTGCAACGTGACATATCAAAATTACAAGAACAAGTGCACCAAATTTCCCTCTCGCAAAGAGCAACAAAAAATGAAATGGAGGTTTTCAAGAAAGGTGTGGAAGCCAATATGGATGGTTTGAAGAAAGGCATGGAAGCTAAGATGGATGACATGAAAGACAACATGGAAAACATGAAGAATGATTTGAAAGTAGAGATGGAAGGTTTGACAAATTTGATACAAGAAATGTTTCCTAATGGAGAAAAGATAGTAGAGAAAACTCATGATGAGAACAAAATAAATGTTAATCATGATTTCATAAACTCTAATTTTGGATGGAAGAACCACCATATTCCAAATATGGATATGAGGAAGTTTGATGGCAAGGATCTCGTAACATGGATACTATAGATGGAGCAATATTTTGATCTCAATAACGTGCAAAACAAACAAAAGGTACGCATTGCAACTTTACATTTAGAACAAAATAATTTTCTATTGTATTGATGGATTTTCTCCTGTAAATAAATTGTCACTTGGTCAATTTTTACAGAGGAAATGATAACAGATTATGAGGATACAAAGAGAAACACCTTCTTTAGCCAATTGATAAATCTTAAACAAAAGGGTTCAGTGGTGGAGCACATTGAGGACTTCCAAAAATTGAATATAAGGGTAACTGATATTCTAGAGGAACACAGGATTGATGTCTTCATATGGAATTTAAATGATAACATCCAACATAAGGTTTGACTTTGGGAACCAGATTCATTGGAGAAGGCATTCAGGTTGGCAAGAAAAAATGAATGTAAAATTATGGCGACAAGGAAGCGTACCACTCACATCTATAAAGATGGAAGTGTTGCTACTCCTAGAATTCCACAACCTACAAGGCTGACACCACAATAATTGGAAGAAAAAAGAGAAAAAGGGCTTTTCTACAGTTGTGGTAGAAAATACACTAAAGGTCATAAGTTTGCTGAGAATAAATTATTTTACATAGATTTTGAAGAGGAGGAAGAAAATGAACAAGAAGCTTATAAAGAAGATGATATACATCAGGAACCAACCCTAGAAGAAGAAGAAATGAGGCTAACCATATCATGTAATGCATTTGCAGGAATTACCACTCCTCAAACTCTCAAGATAGAAGGACATATCAAGAAGAAAAATTTAATAGTGTTGATTGATTCAGGTAGTAACCATAATTTTATTCATTGTAAGGTAGCCAAGGAATTGAATTGTTTCCTATACCCAACACCAAAATTTCAAGTGATGGTTGAAAATGGAGCAACTATAAATTTCTCTGCAAAATGCCATAATAACAAGCTAACAATGGGGGAATATGTATTGAATAGTCTAATGCTTTCCATTCCAACGGGAGGTGCCGATGTTGTACTAGGAGTACAATGGTTACAATCTTTGGGGACGATAGCTTTTAATTTTCAAGAAATTTTCTTGAAATTGTAGAAATTTTAATACAATTACGTATTGCCTGGATTCTCCTGATCTAACAAGTATATGCCACTGTTAAATAAAAAATCCTTCTACTAAAATCTTTGCGGAAATTTAATCTCCAATTGCAAACACATGAAGAAATATCAATCACACATAACACAGATGTTTTTACCAGGAAAGCATAAAGCTAAAAACCCCACTATCATATATTATGTATATATCATGGATCATGAAACAATCTCATACAAAACTATAATCCAAGGGCTCTCAGTACAATATACAATCGTCTCACACTATCATACAAAAATTTACAAATACATGCACCAATTTACTGCCTCCTGACAACCTGCCTCCACTACGCAATCCCTGCTAATCACAATCCCTGAATGAATGAGATATTGTCTTGCCTTGACTGCCAAATCCTCATTGGCATCTCCAATGTGTGTGTGGTTGCATGAGTGCACCCACTAATGTCACAACAGATAGTCAAACTGTCAATTTAACCTATCTCTCAACTGGGTCTCCATTGGATCTGACATGCATGTAGTTAACAGTAGTAAATCTTCAGTTTCATGTGAGATCACTCCATGTGAATTAATTTAATATTTAATTCACTGATCTCTCACTAGTGTATCTTTAGTTACAAGTAGTTACAACTAATTACAACTATCACAACTGAGTTTAACTCACTTAACTGAGTTAAACTACTTTACAACTCACATAACTACACATCCAACTCCGTTACAACTTTGAATCACTTAGTTACAACTAAGTCCACTTGCATGTCCCACCAACCAACCTTAGAACTCGTAATTCCTTCAGTCAACTGACTTTCCACATCAGTTAACTAAAATCAAGTGCTTCAAGAGAATAGATTATTATTTATTGTCCATTTATTATTAAGAGATAATAATAACCGGCATGCATTCTATTTTTAGACATGTGATCTATAAATAGACTTCGCCCATGCATCTAAAAATAGAAACTCATATATAAATAGAATTTTCTCAACCATATATGAATAGAATCCCTCTATAAATACAATTTTCTCAACATTCTAAAAATAGACATAGACCTAAAAATAGCCTGCGTGACCCACCTAGTGTAGGTGCTTAATTTTCTCTAGGATCATCATCGTGTTGAATCTCAACACTCCCTCTCTACAAGAAAGGGATTATCCTTCACCCCGATCCTGTCTCTATGGTATTTGAATTTTCTCCTTGTGAGTGCCTTCGTCAGAATATCTACATCCTGATCCTCCCTAGGAATGTACTGAAGCAACATGATCTTCCACTGCACACAATCTATGATATGATGATACCAGATATCTATATGATTAGATCTATCATGAAACACAGGATTAATCGAGAGTTTAATGCAACTCTGATTATCACAATGAATCACTGTAGGGTATAAATGAGAACCAAACAAACCAACCAGGATATTTCTCATCCAGATAGCCTCACATGCAGCTTGACTTGCAGCCATGTATTCCGCTTCCACTGAACTGAGTGTGACAGATCTCTGTTTCCTACTATACCCAGAAACAATTGTAGATCTGATACTGAAGACCCCTCCTGATGTGCTCTTTCTGTCTGTTGGGTTGCCCACCCAATTTGCATTCGTGAAGCCATGAAACTTCACCTCATCCGTCTGTCTGTACCATAAGCCATACTCAGATGTGCCCCTGAGATATCTCAGGACATGCTTGCCCGCCTTCCAAAAGAGCTTGGTAGGCTTAACCATCGCTTGACTAAGCTGGTTCACCTCATGGCATATGTTTGGTCTTTGATCCGGATTTATGCAGGAATGCAACAGAATAAACATATAACCATAAATATAAAGATGCAACAGAAATAACACTTCATTTCATTAATATCAAAGAACTGAAATTTGCTTACAGACAGAATGGAAATAAAACTAGCTAGGGTGCTGGTAGCTATCTCTGAGAAGAGATGTGGTGGCTACAGGCCTCTGAACTCAATTAAAATGAGGCTAGAGGGCCTATTTATTATTTAGAGATGATGGGAAATCCTAAACAACCAAAACCCTAACCCTAGGAGATGAAGTGCCAAAACTATGGGCCCCGTTTGGGTAAATTGGTGTTTCAACTTCCCGGGGACGTAACTTTGGCATACGATCTCCATTTGACGCGTACCATACCTCGTTAGAAAGATATATCCGAGGACTACAAATTTTGAGGGAGAAACATTGGTCCATGGACCAATGGACCAATTTTTCTCCCCATTTTCCCAGAAAACATCGTTTAGGGCCTCAAAACGGCTCCGAAAGTTTAGGACCCGAAAAACTACTAAAAATAGTAAGTTGTGCCGAAGCTGAAAAATTGAAAGAGATAATGGTGGGGCCCCAAGTGGAATATATGGGTGACCACCAATATCCACTTGGATCATTCCTCCCCCCTTAGGAAGCAATGGTCCCCATTTCGTTAAGTTCCTCCATGAGATGAGAAAATTTCTATTGAACTTAGTCCCTGGTGAACCACTTTCCTTGGTGCAAGAGTTGGCCAGCTTTGACAACCTGATATAGTTGGATCTTTTGTTGGTGAGTGTTCTTGATTTGCATGTCCATGATACAATCTGTGGTGGCCTGTTCCATGCAGTCTGGGTTTAACTCTGTTGGTGTGAGTTGTTCTGCAATGTCAGAGGTGTCCAGTAGAGGTGGGAAGTAAGGACGAAGGTGATCTACATTGAATATTGGGTGAAAACCAAGGAATGGTGGAATACTGAGCTCGAAGGAATTGTTCCCTACAGCCTTGATGATGGTGTACGGCTTGTATCAGAGTGGGTGAAGCTTGCGGTGTGGTCCAATGAGGTGCTCCTTCTGCAAATGTAGCCATACTTTGTCACCCACCTGGAAGTTGTGTGGCACCTAGTGTTGATCATGGCGTTGCTTGTACTTAGCATTGGATCTGTCTAATATGTCATGAAATTTTTGGTGGATGTGTTCAACGCGCTCGATGAAGCTATTTTCTTTGTCAACTTCAGACTGGACATGAGCCGAATTGGCCTGAGTAGCCGCAAATGGCATGGCTACGTCAATGGGACATAGTGGCTGGAATCCCAAGCCCACCTGAAAGGGGTTATGGCCGATTGAACTATGGAGAGCCCGGTTATAACTATGTTGTACATAGGGGAGGCTCTCGTCCCATGTGCATGGATGCTTTGAATTGTACATGCGCAGAATGTGTACAATCATTTTGTTGACGACCTCTGTCTGGCCATCTGTTTGAGGATGGAAAGCTGTGGACTTGGTGAGCTAGGTGTCCAGCATTGACCAAAGGTTGGACCAAAATATGCTGAGGAACCTGCTACCCCGATCTGATATGATAGACTGTGGGATCCCAAAGTGCACCCACACTCATTCAAAGAAGATTTTAGTAGTGGCTTCTGTTGTGATATTCTTCTTACAGGCCGCCATAATGGCCATCTTCGAGAATCTGTCGACGACCACGAAAACATAGTCATTTCCATGCTTAGTAGAAGGTAGGCCCGACATGTAATCCATGGAGATGGATTCCCAAGGTCGACTAGGGGTAGGTAGTGGAGTATATAGGCCTTGCTTCTTGATGGTCAGTTTGGCAATGGCACACGCGGTACAGGATCTGATGTGCTTCCCGACATCCTTTCGAAGGTTCGGCCAATAGAAATACTTCTGCAGTACTGCTACTGTTTTCTCGACCCCGAAATTCCCAACGACTCAACTGTAGTGTGCTTCCCATATCATCTTGGTACACTCTCTTGAAGGAACACAAATGTGTCCCAGGTGACATAAAAGTGCATCTTGGAGGTGAAAATTTGGAACTTGCGTACCCCCCAAGAGTGCCTTGTAAGTGTGGCCGAATTTTGCGTCGCTCTCATAGAGAAGCGGCCAATCATAAGTCTCGTGCCCATAAGAGTTGAGAATAGTGGTGAGCGCCATGATCGGTGGTCGGCTGAGGCAGTCTGCAACATTATTGGTGCTACCCTTCTTGTACTTGATGTTCAAATGAAACTGTTGCAGATATGTGGACCACTTCTGATGGCGATCATTCTGCAACTTCCCTTGTGTCTATACGAACTGCAGGGGCCGGTGGTCTGTGTGGGTGATTGTTTCCTTCCCCAAAATGTAATGCTTCCATTGTCGACAAGCTTGCACAATGGAATACATTTCTTTGTCTTAAGTGGGATACTTGCGAACAGTGTCAGACAATGTCTCACTGTGATATGCCACTGGATGTCCCTGTTGAGTAAGAAATGCCCTAATAGTATAGTCAGAGGCATCTATCTCGATCTCAAATGGCTGTTGCAAGTATGGTAATGTGAGCAATGGGGCAGAACAGAGGCGATTTTTCAATTCTGTGAACACCTTCTATTGAGGTTCCGACCAAAATAATTTTTCTCTCGCTTCTCCCTTGACTTGACTGAAGGGCCAAGTGATATGAGAGAATCCCAACACGAACCTACGGTAGAAATTAGCAAGACCCAGAAAGTTGCGAAGCTTTGTTATAGTGGTTGGGGTTGGCCAATCCCGAATGACTTGGATCTTGGTTGGATCCACATGCACCCCCCTTTCATCAATAATGTATCCCAGATATTGAACCTGGGTCATGCCAAAAGTGCACTTCTCCAAATTGGCACACAACTTGTGTTGTTGCAGTGTTTGGAGAACTTGTTGGATGTGGTGAAGGTGCTCTTTCCAAGTCTGGCTGAAGATCATAATGTAATCCAAGTACACCACTACAAATGAGTTGGTGAATGGCCGCAAGATGTCGTCCATCATCCTCATGAAGGTTGCGGGAGAATTCATCAACCTGAAAGGCATAACCAGCCATTCGAAAAGGCCTTCCTTGGCTTTGAAGGCAGTCTTCCACACATCGGAGGGTTCAATTGGTACCTGGGGATACCTAGACTTCAAGTCGATCTTGGTGAAATATTTTGCACCTTTGAGTTGGTCCAGAAGGTCATCAATCTGTGGGATCGGGTACCTATTCCAGACAGTGATCTTTTTTAGTGCCCGATAGTCAATACAGAATCTCCATGTCCCATCCTTCTTCTGTACCAACACGATCGGGATCCCACAGGGCGATGAAATTGGTTGGATGTGACCTTTCTGCAGCAGCTCCTGAATCTTTCTCTTGATTTCATCATTCTCCAGAACAGAGCACTGATAGATCGGTCCATTGGGTAGCGGCGCACCTGGGGTCAGATCAATTGGGTGCTTGACCCGACAATGTAGAGGAACCCCTATGGGTGAGGTGAATATGTCCCCATACTCCTCCACAACCTTATCCATTTGTTGTTGTCATGTAGAGGAGCCCTTTCTGGAGATCATGGCCACAATCTTCTTCTTTCACTAGAGGCAGATCATCAGGAAAAAAAATTTCCTGGTTTTGGAAATGAGCTTATTGCATTGTTTTATAGTAACCAAAGAGATAGCGGCAAGAGGTGGTACCTTTGGTATCCTGTACAACTTATTTATGAAAGTAACAATAACAGCGCGAGGCCGAGACTCATACACAACATGATGCTTCCACAAGTATGGTTGTCCTAATAATACATCAGAAACATCAATAGGAGCAATGTCACATAATACCTCATCTGTGGAGGGCTTGATGCTACAGGGAAGGCGACACTACTGGCTGACGTGGAGATCTTGTCCTTGGTGAAGCCACCCGATGGTGTATGGATGTGGGTGAGCTGTGGTCGACAAGCCCAACCTCTTCACGGCGTCTGCTGAAATGAGGTTCTTTTGGCTCCCATTGTCGACAATGAACTGTACCAGGGAGCCATTTACCCACATATGGGAGTGGAAGAGATGTTCCTCCTCCTCTGGATCTTCCGGTTCCTCCTTCTGGATCTTCGTAGTGGCAACAATGGCGTTGGGCTCCGCATCAATAATCTGTTTCCCTTTTTCATTCCCCTTGTTAGGTTCTGATTCAGAGTTAGAGCATGCATCTGACTCAGAAGCCCTCATCTCGGGCACCAGCGACAGCTTGGCCCGACACTCACTTGTGTTGTAAGTGGAGCTCTTATGGAACTCACACCACTTTCCTGTGTCCTTATTTGGCTTTGCAGTGTTGTTCTTTGCTTATGGCTTCGATAGGTTTTCTTGAGTCGCCATGCCTTGGCTCTGTCCTTTGTTCTGCTGTTTGGGAGCACCTTTCCCTTGCTTTTGATTCGCAGATCCAAAGTCTCGGTTCTTCTATTTGAATTTCTGCTCAATCTTGGCAGCATACCGGTATGTCGTACCAAGCGAGGAGATGTCGAGGAACTCCATTTCCTCCTGAATGTATTTGTACAGACAACCGCGATACTTTAGCACCAGATGTTTCTCTGAATCTTTGATACCCAACTTGGTGCGCAGGGTATGAAACAGATTTGTTAGCTCATGCACATCTTGATCCCTTTATTGTCGCAGCATGGTCCATTGTATGTACTTGTCCTCATAGCTCCCCACGGGATAGTATTGTTCCCTGATGGTATCTCAGAAAGAATTCCAAATGGGTACGGCCGAGAACAGAGAAGGTTCTGTCTCGTCCTTTTTCTCACAGTGGGTTTCCCACCAGTCCTTGACATGGGGGGCAGCTTTGTGGAGTGCAAAAATAATCTTCTCCCTGTTGGAAAAGTCATGAACCGAGAAATATCCTTCTAATAGATTCAACCATCTATCTACGACATCTGCATCTATTTGACCCTCAAATATGGGAATGTCAAAATTTACTTGTACCTTAAAAGGAGTCTCACCTCCAGAGTGGCTGCTGGATGTAGATGCGCTGCTGGTGGGCAGCCGTTGAAGGATCTGGGCAAAGTTATACATCATCCCGTTCCTTTGTTTTTCGAAGGCCACCTTGAGCAATATTTTGATAGAATCTACTACTCCCTCATCTTTCTTTTCTTCCCCCATGGGCGTCCATCGTGGTTTGCGAGGTTGATCTTGAAAAGGTTCCACCAGAACGAGCCCTAACTCCTTATACCCCGACCTTGTTGGGGACATGCAAAGAAAGATCGAGAAAAAGTAGATTTCTTTGATACCACTGATCCGGATTTATGCAGGAACGCAAAAGAATAAACATATAACCATAAATATAAATATGCAGCAGAAATAACAATGCATTTCATTAATATCAAAGAATTGAAATTTGCTTACAGACAGAATGGAAATAAAACTAGCTAGGGCGTTGGTAGCTATCTCTGAGAAGAGATGTGGCAGCTACAGGCCTCTGAACTTAGTTACAATGAGGCTCGAGGGCCTATTTATTATTTAGAAACAATGGGAAATCCTAAACAACCAAAACCCTATCCCTAGGAGATGAAGCGCCAAAACTATGGGCCCCGTTTGGGTAAATTGGTGTTTCAACTTCTCGAGGACGCAACTTTGGCATACGATCTCTGTTTGACGCGTACTATACCTTGTTAGAAAGATCTATCCGAGGACTACAAATTTTGAGTGAGAAACATCGGTCCATGGACCCATGTTGCTCCCCGTTTTCCCAAAAAACATCGTTTAGGGCCTCAAAACGGCTCCGGAAGTTCAGGACCCGAAAAACTGCTCAAAATAGTAAGTTGTGCCGACACCGAAAAAACTGAAAGAGACAATGGTGGGGCCCCAAGTGGAATAGGTGGGTGACCACCACCTGGATCAGTCTTGTATTTACTAAATACATTACCGAACACACTAACTGTCGATAGATAGTAGCATCGACTACCTCTCTAGATGTAGCATCCTCTTTCCTCCAGTTTCCTGGAAGAGGAGTATCCATGGGTTTGCAGCCCTCCATGTGACTTACCCAATATCTCCCTTTCATACTTTCCTTGAGACACAAAAATTTCACCATCTAGCTGCTATATTTCCAATCCAAGGAAATGATGAAGGAGGCCCATATCCTTCATCTCAAACTCCTTTGCAAGGTTCTCCTTGCATGAGTGTATCAACTACTCATCACCAGTCAGTATTAAATCATCAACATAAAGAAGAATGATTAAAATCTTACCCTCCACCACAATTTGGTAAAGGTTTGCATCCAGCTCACTCTTGGTGAAGCCAAGTCCGGTGAAATAGCTATCGATCTTAGTGTACCAAGAATGGGGTGCTTGCTTCAGCCCATACAACGCTCTTTTGAGTCTGCACACATGTGACTCGCCATTGAAGATCTCAAATTTTTCAAGATGCTCAATGTACACTTCTTCCTCAATGATCCCATTAAGGAACGTGGTCTTCACATCCATTTGATGAATGTGCCAACCCATCTGCACTAAGAGAGCAAGGATGGTCCTTATGGAAGAATACTGTACAATGGGTGCAAAGGTTTCTTCATAATCAATCCCCTCAATCTATGAGAAAACTTGGGCCACAAATCTGGCCTTGTATTTCTCAACACTCCCATCAGCAGCTTTCTTTACCTTGTAGAGCCATCTTGAACATACCACTGATGTATCAACCTACCTTGGAACAATTTCCCAAGCACTATTTCTGACAATGGAGTCATACTCCTCCACCATTACATATACCCATGTAGGCTCCTGCACTGCTTCCTAAAAGGAAGATGGCTCAGTCACAATACATTTTCTCATGAGAGCCATGTATCTAGTGAATCGATCAGGATACTGTCTCTGTCTGCGTTGTGAAGTAGGGACTCTTACATTCTATGCTGCATCAAGCTTCAGCCTCTCAGCTTCTGTGGTAGGCCTTCTGCTAGTTCTGATGTTTCGCTCTGCGTGAGTGGACTCCTCCACCCCATCAACCTCCTCCAATGGATGGTCCACATTTAGGGACTCATCTTTGGGAACCAACAGTTCCTCCTCCGCATGTAAGTCTAGCTCCCTCTCAAGCGACAACTTCATAGCTTTCTCCTTATTGAATTTTATATCCCGTCACACCATAGTCATTCAACTGTTTGGAAAATACACACGATAATTATGGGGTGTTTTTGTGTACCCCACAAATATCCCAACTTCAGCAGTCAGCTCTAGCTTCTTCCTGGCGTTCTTGGTCACATGCACATAAACAGATGAGCCAAAAATCTTAAAGTGAGAAACATCCGGTTTCTTACCAGTAAAAGCTTCTTCAGGTGTAGTCATGCCAAGTACTCTATGAGAACAATGGTTTTGCACATAAACCATAATGTTACATGCTTCAGCCCACAAGTGCATTGGTAGGCCCTGATCATGCAACATCGCTCATGCAACACCCACGAATGTTTTTTTCTTCCTCTTTGCGACCCCATTTTGCTGTGGGTTATGAGGTGCTATGAGTTCTCTTCAAATTCCTTCTTTTCTATATAATTCTTTTGAATTAGTTTGAGATGTGTTCTCCACCATTATCGCTCCGCAAAGCCTTCACTTGCTTCCACGACTCTTTCTCAACCAATGCCTTAAACTCACAGAACTTTGAGAATGTTTGATCCTTCTTCTGCATCAAGAAGATCCAGCATTTAACGAGAAAATTCATCAACAAAAATAACATAATACCTATGTTTTGCTGTTGAAGCAACTGAGAATGGTCCACACACGTCTGCATGAACTCTCTCCAGGAACACCGAAGCATGGTTCTCCTTTTCATGAAAGGTGGAATTTACATACTTCCCCATGGTGCAACCCTTGCACTGATCTATCTGAGAAAGTGTTCCCATTGGAAGTATAGTAGATATTTGCTGCATGATATTCAAAGCTCCATGATTAAGATGACCCAATCGCCTGTGCCATAATTCGCCCTCATCCCAGCTCACCACTTTTTCCGCTTTTTCCATCATGGTAGTGCAACCTTCTACCTCTAGCTTGTAGAGATTCTTGACTCAAATCCATGTCCTCTTGGATTGAATTGTGGTTTTATGTCGCATGAAAGCTTTTTCATCGCTGAAAAAAATGTCATAGCCTCTGTCCTCCAACATCGCGACTGAGACCAAGTTTTTCTTCAAAACCTGGAACATGCATAACATCTTTCAATAGAAATGGTTTACCTGACTCCCTCTCATAGGTAATGGTACCAACGCCAGTTGCATTGTATCATCCATCATCCTCCATCTCTATATGCATCTGGAGATCTTTCTCCTCCAAGTCACTGAAAATCTCCTTATCTCCCGTCATGTGGAAGGAAGCACCACTATCAAGATACCACACCAATCCCATTGTGCTTGAAACCAAGCATGCGATCAAAGAGAAATCAAGTTCAAATTTCTAGGCAAGGGCCTCACCAGCTGCAGATCCAACAACCTTCTTTTTCTTCTTTCTCCATGGGCAGTTAGTGGCGAGATGCCCATGTTCATGACAGTGAAAAAACTTCACCTTGGACAAATCCAACTTCTTGCCTTTAACCTTGGATTTTGAGTGGAATTTCTTCCCCTTCCCTTTCCTTGCCTTGGCAGCCAAATCACAATCCTCTTCATCATCATGCTTTGATGAAGAGCCATCTCTGGTGTTCTGCCTAAACTCCTCCTACACTAGATCTGACCACATCCGTTCCCAACCTAGTAGTTTTTCTCATCCATTGATAGATTATTGATAACTGTGCCAACTCTTAGGAAGTCCCAAGACAACCAAGATCACCAAATCATCATCAGCAATCGTGATTCCTACACTCCCTAGTTCATCCCGTAATTGGACAAACTTTGTGAGATACTTAGGAATATTGTCGCCCTTCTCCATCTTGATATTTCTGACCTTATCCTTCAGTGCCAATTTCCTATGGTCACTGCTGCTTTGGAAAAGATTCGTCAAAGCCTTCCACATAGCATATGGAGTGGCCTTCCCATGAAGTCTTGAGACAATATGGTCTCACACACCTTCCAACAGAATCCTTCTCGTCTTCGCTACTTTCTTTTTCCATGCGTCAAGTAATGAAACATTCATCAAAGTGGGCTTAGGAACATCACTGTTGATGAATTCCTTCAACCCAATATCTTCAAGCACCACCTCCATCCCGTCCTTCCATGCAATGTAGTTCGAGCTTCCCTTGAGTGCATACTCTAGCCGCAAACCATTAAAAGCCATTTCGATGTTTACTCAACTGTCACACTAAGAAATTCTTGTAGCAAATTCGAATTGTTCCACCAACAAACTCAGCTACTGCTTCAATATTGAAATCTTCTTTGCTCTGATTCCATGTAGAAATTTTAATACAATTATGTATTGCCTGGATTCTTCTGATCTAACAATTATATTCCACTGTTAAATACACAATCCTTCTACTAAAATCTTTGCGGAAATTTAATCACCAATTGCAAACACATGAAGAAAGATCAATCGCACATAACACAGATGTTTTTACCAGGAAATCATAAATCTAAAACCCCACTATCATATATTATGTATATATCATGGATCATGAAACAATCTCATACAAAACACTAATCCAAGAGCTCTCAGTACAATATACAATCGTCTCACACTGTCATACAAAAATTTGCAAATACACGCATCAATTTACTTCCTCCTGATAGCCTGCCTCCACTGCGCAATCCCTGCTAATCACAATCCTTGAATGAATGAGATATTTCCTTGCTTTGACTCTGCAATCCTCATTGGAATCTTTGATGTGTGTGTGGTTGCATGAGTGCACCCACTAATGTCACAACAAATAGTCAAACTGTCCCTTTCAGCTATCTCTCAACTAGGTCTCCACTTGATCTGACATGCATGTATTTAACAGTAGTAAATCTTCAGTTGCATGTGAGATCACTTCATGTGAATTAATTTAATATTTAATTCACTGACCTCTCACTAGTGTATCTTTAGTTACAACTAGTTACAACTATCACAACTGAGTTTAACTCACTTAACTGAGTTAAACTACTTTACAACTCACATAACTACACATCCAACTCTGTTACAACTTTGTATCACTCAGTTACAAATAAGTCCACTTGCATGTCCCACCAACCAACCTTAGAACTCGTAACTCCTTCAGTCAACTATTTTTCCACATCAGTTAACTGAATTCAAGTGCTTTAAGAGAATATATTATTATTTATTGTCCAATTATTATTAGGAGATAATAATAGCCGACATGTATTCTATTTTTAGAGATGCCTTCTATAAATATACTTCACCCATGCATCTAAAAATAGAAACTCATCTATAAATAGAATTTTCTCAACCATCTATAAATAGACTCCCACTATAAATAGAGTTTTCTCAACATTATAAAAATATACATAGACCTAAAAATAGCCTGCGGGCCCCACCTAGTGTAGGTGCTTAATTTTCACTAGGATCATCATCTTGTTAAATCTCAACAAAAAAAAATTTCAGAAGGAAAGGAAGTCAAATTACGGGGTATTACAAGGAAGCCAGGAAAGATAATAAGCTCTAATGTCAAGACAAAGCTTCTAAAGAAAGAAAAACGAGGCGTAATTGCAAAATTATGCTCACTAGAAGTGCCAACATCAAAATCATCTATTTCTCCATATCTCCAAAAAGTCTTGGACAATCATTCCAAGGTATTTGAAACCCCCAAAGGACTGCCACCTATTCGTGATCATGATATTGCTATTCATTTGATTCCAGGAAGTGTTCCTCTAAACATCAGGCCTTATAGATATCCTTACATCCAAAAGAGCGAAATTGAACGTATGATTGTAGAAATGTTAGAGGTTGGTATAATTCAACCTAGTCAAAGTTCTTTCTCTACTCCATTAGTATTGGTTCACAAGAAGAATGGATCATGGCGAAGGTGTCCGGATAATAGGGAGCTCAATAAGCTCACTATTAAATATAAATTTCTCATTCCTGTGATTGATGAATTATTGGATGAATTACATGGAGTGATTTGTTTTACAAAGTTGGATCTTCATTCAGGATATCATCAAATTAGAATGAAGAATGAAGATATTCTGAAAAAAGCATTTCAAACTCATGAGGGTCATTAAGAATTTTTGGTTATGCCTTTTGGCCTTACCAATGCACCTTCTACATTTCAAGAGTTGATGAATTCCATTTTCAAACCCTTCCTTAGAAAATTTGTGCTAGTATTTTTTGATGATATACTAATCTATAGCAGGTCTTGGAAGGATCATGTTCAACATGTTGACAGGGTGCTCAAAATCTTGGAGGAGAAACAATTATATGCAAAAACATCTAAATGTTTCTTTGGTGTACAAGAGGTGGAATATCTGGGTCATATTGTATGTCATGAGGGTGTTAAGGTAGACCTTAACAAAATTAAAGCCATTAAGGAATGGAAAGTTCCCACAACCATAAAACAGTTGCGAGGATTTCTTGAGTTAACAGGGTATTATCGCATGTTTGTTAAGAATTATGGGAGAATAGCAGCACCTCTAACAACATTATTGAAGAAAGATGAATTTTCATGGACTCCTAAAGCAACTAAGGCCTTTGAACATCTTAAAGAGGCAATGTGCCTAACACCGGTCTTAGCTATGCCAGACTTCACAAAAACCATTATTGTGGAATGTGATGCCTCCGGAAATGGAATTGGTGCTATTTTAATGAATGAAGGAAGACCCATTACTTTTGAAAGTGGTCTAATAAAAGGAAAGTATTTACAAAAAGCTATTTATGAGAAATAAATGTTTGCAATACTACATGCACTAAAGAAATGGTGACCTTACCTAATGGGAATACACTTCAAGGTAAAAAATGATCATGATAGTCTTAAACACTTTTTGGAACAAATACTACTTCAGAAGAGAAGCAAGAATGGGTCACAACGATGTTAGGTTATGACTTTGAAATCATCTACAAAAAAGGGAAGCTAAATGTTGTTGCAGATGCACTCTCAAGAAAGGATGAATATGTGGAAGTATTGCTTTGTTCCATTTCTATTATCCAACCAGATTGGATAACTGAAGCAAGGGATGAATGAAAGAAGGACGAAGAAGTGTGGACACTCATTCAAAAATTGCAGCAAGATCCTAGTACATCTTATACATTTAGTTGTAAAAATGATTCCTTATGGTACAAAGATCGCTTATATATTTGTAATAATTCCCAACTAAAACAAAATATTCTTTTGGAATTGCACACCTCCTTTAGGAGGACACTCATGATTTTTAAAAACTTACCACAGGGTGAAGAAAGATTTTTTTGGGATGGCCTTAAATCTGATATTCAAAAGTTTGTGAAGGAATGTTTGGTTTTCCATCAAAATAAAGTTGAGACAATTAATACCCCAGGTCTTCTACAGCCTTTATCCATTCCAAGTCAATGTTGGGAGGGTATTTCAATGGATTTTATTAGAGTTTTACCTAAGTCTGAAGGAAAAAGTGTCATCATGGTGGTAGCTTATAGACTTACCAAGTATGCACACTTTTGTGCATTATGTCATCCATTTAAAGCAAGTATAGTTGCTACTGCATTTATGGAAACAATTCAAAAGCTACATGGAAACCTAAAGATTAGTGTAAGTGACAGAGATAGCATTTTTACTGGAAATTTTTGGACGGAATTATTTTCTTGTTTGGGTACTCACTTAACCCATATCTCATCTTATCATCCTCAATCCAATGGTAAAACAGAGATAGTGAATAAATGTTTGGAAGGATATCTTTGTTGTTTTGTATCTGATAAACAAACACAATGGGTCAAGTGGTTACCTCTCGTTGAATGTTGGTATAACACTTTCTTCCATACTGCAGCCAAAATGACCCCATTTATGGAAATTTATGGATATCAACCACCGTCCATCACATCATATTTAAGAGAAAATTTGTGGTTTCTATAGTAAGGGAATTTTATTTTTGACTAGCATTACAACAGGTTTAGCCAAATAATACCTTCCCAGTCAGACGATAAAATGGATTATCAATACATATGATTAAGTTATCCTCAAGTTTCTGCTTCCCATTATCATTAGTAGTGAGTGGATTGATCCTGAATTTGAATTTAATGCATTTTGGGCGCTATTAGTTATTTTTGATAACTATTGAATGAAATCAGTGTCTGTGCAATAGGGGATGATGATGCATGGAGTATAGACGTATATTTTTCTCGCCAGACACTTTCTAGAGTGAATATGATGTCCATTCGATGTTTACAAGTATGAAGCAACCGAGATTGATTTTTACTTATTATTGTTATTATTATAAGTAGCATTAATCCTCTGTTGTTTATTAATAATGACGATATGGAATTTATGTCTATCACAGAGCTTTCCACCATCCGACCACCTGAACGCACAAATCTTTGGTTCCCAAGAGAGTGAAATCACCGCTCAAAATATACTTAGAAGCCTATATGGTATCTTGGTGGAGGAGGTATCTAGTTCCTTTTGGTTAAATTGTTAATTTGTTGTTGGTGTCTAGATTAGATTAGGTCTACTGGTTTGTTAATGAATATATACTAGTATTTTGAATATTCTTCCCCAATAGGCAGACAAACATTAAGCATGCATTTCCATATTCGCAGACTATTAAATCGAATAAGCTTTTTATTTTGGACTACTATGACACTTACATGCCGTACGTGGGACTCGTGAATTGTATGACAACAGAGCCTACGCTAGTTATTCAATTTTCTTCCTGGACGACACCAGAACCCTAAAGCCTATGGCCATCAAGCGTTGTTTGCCTCCCACGTCAGTGGCCTTGGGTTCAAGACAAGTCTACACACTTGACCATAGCAGTGAAGATTATGGGTGGTTATGGAAACTAGCCAAAGCTCATGTGCGGGCAAACGACACTACTACACTAAGGGCATTTTTAAGACATTTTCTTAAGACAAAAGAAATCTTTTGTCTTAAAATGTCACCTTTTATTTTATTTATTTTACATTAAAATTTAATATCAATTGAATTGTCTTAAATATAAAATTTAAGACAAAAATAGTGTGAGACAAAAATAGTTTGAGACAAAACTTTATATTTAATACAAGAACAATTTGAGACAAAAATATTTAAGACAAAAAGAATTTGAGACAAAAATATTTAAGACAAAACTTTATATTTAATACAAAAACAATTTGAGAAAAAAATATTTTAAGACAAAACTTTATATTTAAGACAAAAGCAGTTTGAGACAAAAATATTTTAAGACAAAAGCAATTTGAGACAAAAATATTTTAAGACAAAACTTTATATTTAAGACAAAAGCACTTTGAGACAAAAATATTCAAGACAAAACTTTATATTTAAGACAATGGCGACTTAAGACAATGACAATTAAGATGAAACCCATTTAAGACAGTTAGAAATTAAGAGAAAACCGTGAGCATTCAGAAGCTTGCATTGAAATTCCATGAGTGGATAATGGATAATTATATTTTTTATTTTTGAAAATAGATATTCAAACCACATGAAATTTAATCATGTCAATTTTATTTCTTTTATATTATATATATATTTTTTTATTAAACCACATTCTAAAAATATAATAAATAAATAGATAAAAAAACATTATTTTTTGGTTGGCCACTCAAGGGGATTTGAACTTTGAATCTCATGTTTTAACATAATATTTCATAACAAGGTGATTGTCAATTGAGTTACATCCCATGAACTAAATTTTTTTATTTTTTTAAATATGTGAAAAAATTTAAACTAGAAATTGCACCAGATGTTGCAAAGGAAACGTCGTAAGGCGTGAAATACAGAATAATCCTGACATATAAGAAATAATTGAATGATAAAAACGAGTAAAAAAAAATCCATTCAAGAAAATATTCAACGAAGAAGGCTCATTAGGTACAAGGGATGAAAAATTGGTTTTCAAATAGTAAATTGGCGTTTGACATTCACTGATATGAAACATCAGATTATTCGAAAAATGTTATGGGAGCAATAACATAAGTATATTGTTGGGGGTGTAGAAATTATGCAGTTGAGTGAGTTATTGAGGAAGTATTTCCTAATGAAGGAGAAGGCAGTGGTCCTTGAGGGAGACAAGTTGTCAACTTCAGGAGTAGGGGTTGTTGTTAGCTTAAATTTTTCTAGTTGCCTTTTTTTGGGTGTGCCACAACCTTGATCTTGTTGATAGCTCATCAGCTGGCTACTCGAATGCCTCCTCGGAGAGCTTATCTTCTAGTTGATTGAGTTCGTGATAAATTTGGGTGAAGGATGACCATTCTAGCTCCTGAATGCGTAACCAAATTTGAGACATTATGGATTGAAGCCGCACATTATACATACAAAACTTGCATTAGCCCATTCAAAAACTATTTGAGATTCCCATCTCTTGAAACCTCTTCAAACCACAAGCACTTTCCAAATAAATAACAACAAACAATTTTGAGAACTTGACCTTTAAATTGGAACCAAGAGCCAGAATATATCTGATATGAATGAATTGAAATGAATTTATATACAAAACACAACGAAGAGCAAGAATACTCAACATATAAGGAGAAACATACTTTTTTAATGGGATCACCTAGAGATTATCTGATAATTTGAGTGGGATTTCCTTGAAAATTCATGGAAGATATGTTTCTGGTCAGATGTACGAAAAAACATGAGACATTATAGCTATGTAACCTGATCCACGGCAAGAAAAATGAATTACTTCACCTAGAAAACTTTATTATGAATACCATTTTTGTGTGATCTCCAGATGTGGGTAAAAGTGAATTATATAATAAAATAAAAATGTTCATAAAATTTCCATGAAAGTGAGTGCATTGATCGATTTTAGGTTTTTTGTTCCATGTTGGTCTCTCTATTATAGAGTTGTGGGATAGTTGTATCATGTGACTAAACTATCTTCAATAAATACCCTTGCACTTACCCTGATATTTGAGGAGTAGTGCATTTTTATGTGCAATAGTATGGTATCTGATCCCCTAATTGTGAACTACGTATAACATATATAGTTGGATGTTAGCCAAAGTTTTCCATAGGTATAACATATCCAGTTTTCACCCTCTGAGGGTTGTCTTGCCCATGATCACAAAAAACTTCTGATGACTGCTATAATTAGGCCACTTGCAATGCTTCTTCTAGTGTTTAAAGGAAACACCTCCTTGAAGAAAAAATAAATAAATAAAACAAGGAAAAATGTTGTAACAATTTAGTTAGACAACAAATAACAACCCTCTTAAGGTGGACAATTCCAGCCCAATTAAAGGAAGCGAGACAACTCATTAGAGATAAATCAGGAAAATTGTGCAACTTTTTCAAGGATGCAACAATAACTTTTTCTGTACAGAATAAGAAAATATTTTCAAACAATAAGATACCATAGTGGGCATGCACACGAATAAGAACCAAAGAAATCAAATTCGATAAAGGAAGCACAACAACCACTCCAAACTGGCTTCTCTAAAACACATACAGCCGCAATAAATCCCACTAAAGCTTACAAAATGATCAAACCCTAACTTACTAAAAAATTCAACAAGCCAACATGCTACAATTTGTTGAGTAACCCCCAAATCAATTATTAATTATCGCATGAATGTACATTTGATTGTAATTTTATTTAAAAGGTTTAAATTCTCTCAAGAGCATATATAATATATCTAAGAGTTAAAAAAATGGAAAATTTTCCTACCGGATCAGTGACAACATACAAGTCTAAATATTATACCTCTAAGTCTCAATGACACTTCAACATTTCAATAACATACTTGCAACAATGATTAATGAGTTTTTTCTATTGGCTAAAGAGATATACATCCATCCATCCAAAAATAAACATCTCGATCAATCCAACACCATAAATCGTGCTATATAGTTCATCATGTAATTTCAAATATTACAATATGGTCTTATATTAGCTCACATATTCCTTGAATATTTTAAAGCCAAACTGCCTTAGCACAATAGACTAGAAATATTCATACTCTAAAAGACAAAAAAAGACAACAAACTAAAATAAAAAATTTAATCTAATCCAGACACTTCATTCTTAGCAACATGATATCTAAGGAATATGATTGGTGGAAAAAAAAGGCTTCATATATTGTTTATCACATGTCGAACCGAGTGAACAAACACATGCACATAACACATCAGAAATAGGGTTCATAGATCAACTTGTATTTTATGGTTTCAAACCCTTCTTGTCTCCTTCAAGGGGGTTTCTTTAGATCTTCAAAAAGACTTCCTTTTGCTAACAAAATGGATTGTTTCTTTAACACATGTATGGAAACATACTTTCCAAATCATATTGTAATTTATTCATAAGATTTATATTATTGGTATTAAATACACCTCATTTGGAGACATCATTTTTATTGTAGGGGTTGGTACCTTTCTATTGGATATGGTTGGTGATGTGAAGAATACTCAACTTCTAGTAAAGATTCATACTAACACTAACAAGCTTATGGATGCTTGTTTACAAAGGGAAACCCCTCTAAGCTTAGCTCATTGGATTCTTTGTTTGTTCATGCTAATTATTGTTCTCAACTTTCCTTCTCCAAGGGGTTGAGACTATTTTCTTCATTTATTTTACATGGCCTAGTGAAAGAAGAAGAATGGAGATTGTCTCCACATCTTTTCCATTTCGCTAAGTTACAAATAAAAGGAGTCAAATTCTATAGCCAATAGAATAATAGCCTCTTGATACACCTTTAGTGAGCTATGCATATCTCTCACCTATCACTGTAGCTCAATGAAATGATATCTAATAGCTCAAAGACACCATTATAAATGGATTAGTTGTGAAGCTGTTGTTAAATGATCGCCTCCAAATGTTCAATTCTCATGAATTTTGGGGGAGGGGGATATTTTGGTGTATTGAACGAGGCAAGGGGACATAAGGGTAGCATGGATGGGTAGAAGTGAGAGGTTCGAGCATGGTTTACTGAGATCTATAGTCCTAACATTATAGAATGAGAAGGAGCCTTAGGGCCTTATTGCATAGGGGCTAGGGGACCTATAGGTACGACAATGAGAGAAATTTATACGGGAACCCCCAATAATTGTAACAAGGGGATTAGGGGCCACATTATCACAACCCATATGCACTTAACCCATAACCACTAAAGTCCGTATCCCTTTAACCCCAAAGCCACAATCCCTTAACCCCTACACTCATAACTCATAAAAAATTAACCCCTTGATCCCTTAAACCCCAAGCCACTAACCCTTTAACCCCTAACCTCTAACTTATAATCCTTGAACCCCATAAACCCTAATCCCATATCCTCTTAAACCTTGACCCTTAAACCTTAACCCCTAACCCCTTAACCCGCTAACACCTAAATACTATAACCCTTGGGCACTTAACCCCTAAATCCCCTGACTTGTAAGCCGTTGATGGTTAATCGTTAACCCCTAAATCGTTTATCCACTAAGCCATTAACCTCTAACCCTTAAACCCCCTAACCCTAAACCCCATAAGCCCTAACCCTTTACCCTTTACCCTTAGCCCATTACTCCTAAACCCTTAAATCCCTTAACTCTTAGAACCCCTTATCATTTCTCCCAAACCATAGGTGCTCCAACACTAATATTCTTGGGCATATTATGCCTTTTCCTACTAACCGCTCCAAATAAAATCTCTAAGAGCTAGTAGGGTCCAAGGAAAAGAGCTACAAGGTCCCCAAATCTGATCTACATTTTATGGACAATCACATTTCCCCCAAAAATCCTCCACGTATTTTCCTTGGTGTATTGGAGTTTGAAAAATACATAGGATTCCATAAGTAATCCTAATCATAAGACACAACTTCCCTAATGAATAGGAGGCCTTAAAAATAAAAATAAAAACATCTTAACTTATACCTAAAATTACTAAAATTTCCTATCGTAAATATGAAATTAGAAATTATACAAAATTATAGGGCAACAAGGAAACCAACTTCCTCTTCTATAAATCTCTAAGACCTTCTGGAGAAAAATTACAAATTTTGAAATAAATTGTTGGAATTATGCTCTTGCATCAATAACTACCAATGTATCCTTGTAGGCCACCCCCTTTAACAATAGTAATTCCAATGTCCTTTGCCTAGAAGGAACTCCTTACCTAATTCTCTCTTAGATCCTACCAAGCATGAAATTTTTTAGTAAAATGGATGTTCACCCTACAAGATTATATCCTCATGGCCTAATATAAGGCATCCCTCTATGTCACCAACGACTATTGCATTAATGGTACACTATTATAGAGCAACAAAATTTGAATGGATAATTCTTTGTGTTGAGGTTCAGGGAGAGTATTGGAGAGTTTGTTGATCAAGTTTTGTAATTTTTCATGATACTCGTGAGAACTTTCTCCAACCATTTTCTTAATCTCCTTCAACTTTGTGATTTTTTGTTGTTCAATGTTTAGCCTATATAATTTAGATATACATATCACCTTTAATTTTTCTAAGGCTTTAGCTACACCCTAGGGATATTAAATCTATATAGACTTCATGCACCATTAAAGAAGCTTCCCCAAAAAGGTGGTTAGGAACTTTATCAACTTAGAAACTAGCACTATGACCCTTTTCACCCTCCAAATGAATCCACATAAGAATCGATGTGGTTTTTCATCACCATCACCCTTCATAAATTTCTTGGAACTACCAAGATAAAAAATTATGGACATGTTTGAATAATTAGGCCTACTCCCCCACTTGGAATAAAATTCAAACATAACATATGCCACTTCTACCTGTATTCCCACCTTCATTTTGTTTTCACTACTACTATATCCCAAACTACTAAGAAAAGGTAATTTCAAGTCAAAAGTAGAATGAAAAGTTGGGATTAACTATAGGATTTTAAAACTCATAGGGTGGTTGGCTTGGATTGGATCCACTTTTCTTAGGATATATCATGCCTACTACTTGACCTTCTTCCAACTCAAACAATTAGAACACATTATTAAGTGTTTCTTCCTCTTATTTCTTTGTGATGATATCTCTCTCCATAGGCTAATCAATACCTTACAAACTGAGGCTTCCATTTAGAAAATCATGATCCATATAACTGAACGTGCTCACCTCCTTGTGCCATCAATTTTTTTTTCTTCCAAATTACTAGACATATTCTCCCCACCTACTCTTCTTTCCAAGCTCTTTCCAATTATTAAATCCCCTTATTTGAACAAATGTTTGGTATTATATTGACACCTTTGAAACCTTTTGAACTCTTTTACTCGTACCTCTATGTTTCCATCCTCACTAATACACATTTTTATTACCAAAGTATTGTGATGAATCCCCTTCGTTCTATTCATCCACCATTTCTTAATTATTGCATTTTGATTAAAATCCTATTTTTCCCTCTTTAATACACGTGGTTCCTCCATGGAACCTTATTCCCTTAGTTATTCAATATCACTCAATCCATTCTAGGTCACCTCCAAGCATTGGTGCTTACACTTCCATGGTTGGAGAACTAAAAAAACAAATAATTTGCGTTCATGAAATAAAAATTCTCAAATAGTCAAGAACTGGCAACTTTTCCCTATTATAATATATTTATGCATGGGTTTTATCATGCCAATTAATAATTTCATTAAATATCAATAATTCTAACAAAATTACTTCCAAACAATAACAAACACAAGCAATAACATAGCAAGCCAATATAGATTCGCCACTTGACCTTCCATATAGGCCAACAATGATAATCATATTTTTTTAATGGGCAAAAGCTACAAGAAATTATTATCCCTCATGCAAGTGAATAGGAGGAAAATACCAAAGACAAAATATATTGGGTTTGTTTTGGTTGGGTTGTTTTCATTTTCATTTCCTTTTTCTTTTCTTTTTCTTTTTCTTTTGTATGGAAGGTGATAATACGAATTTTTCACTACCCTGCTCCTACTTGACCCATCTCTCGATCCATATCCAAACTCAATGTATTCCCCAGAGACTGCCATTGAATAATCCTCATTGATCTATGTATCATTCAACCATGACTTCAGTTTTTTTGCTTGTGGCTTAGAGTAGTGTTTCCAAGTTGGACTTCAACTATTTTTCCTGTGGCACAGAGGAGGGTTTCCAGGATGGATTTCAGATGTTTTGTTTGTGGCACAGAGCACAGTTTCCAGGTTTACAACTGTGATCCATTCAAAGAAACCTTTAGAAGGGAATTCAAAAATGTTAGTATTTGTGTTGTGGAGATGTTATTTCGATGCAATATTTTGACCCTCATGGGCAGGGTTTTGAATCCCCAGAACCCACCCAATAAGGTCACGATCTAGGATGATCATTAGAGCTATTTTCTTATGGAATTATCCTTCATGTCTGAGGTTCGAGCCATGAAGCTAAGACATGATGGATTGTGGTGGTGTTGGAGCACAATATTTGTGTACAATTTCATGGATTTGAAGTTGGTGCATCATATTGAGACGATGGCAAAATCTAAGGGTTTGTGTGATGTTTCTCATGCTCCCAGTAGCTTCGTGTTGGCCTACTCAAGCTTGCAATGTGGGAAGATGAGATTCGAGCACTATGGTATCAAGAGAACCAAATTATTAACTACCCATGAGTCTCGCATCGCCTAATTTGTGTTCACCTTCATGATAGACTCCTTGCAATTGCTAGTACAAATGGAACTCTTATAAGGATGTTCAACACCCTATACGCCAATCAATTTCAAGAGGTAATACCAATGTATCAATAAATACCAATGTATCCTCGTAGGCCACCCCCTTTAATAATAGTAATACGCATTTCCTTTACCTAGAAGGAAGTCCTTACATAATTCTCTATTAGATCCTACCAAGCATGGAATTTTTTAGTAAAATGGATGTTCACCCTACAAGATTCTATCCCCATGTCCTAAGATAATACATCCCTCTATGTCACCCATGGCTATTGCATTAATGGTACACTATTAAAGAGAAACAAAATTTGAATGTATCATTCTTTGTGTTGAGTTTCATGGATAGTATAATAGAGTTTTTTGATCAAGTTTTGCAACTTTTCATCATACTCCTGAAATATTTCTCCAACCATTTTCTTAATCTCCTTACATTATTCAACAAGTCTTTACGTTATTTATTGGTTCTTCAGGAAGTAGAGTGATGGAGGCTGACAACAACTAAATGGATTTAGGGTGATGGAGACCGGCAACAGAGGTGTTCTTCGTGAGAGGAGTGATGGAGGCACTTTCAATGAACATGAATAGGCAGTAACATAGTTGGAGTACTTTTCAAGGTCTCCATCGATTGCGTTTCAATATGTGTTTTTTGATTGTTTTATTTATTTTGAATGCTACTTTTATCCGCTGGTTTTTGCTATCAACACATTGTTATGTTGGAACCCTCGACTATCATTGAAAACATGGATTAGATGCACCTGAAAGATTGCTGAAAAATGTAGCAAGAAATTCTCAATTTGATTTTCCTTGATTAAATTGAGAAATTTTGAATTTCCACATCAACAGACAACTTGGATGCAGTTAAATTGTGTGACATGGCTTGTGTCACCCAATTTATTTAGTAAATTCGAGTTAGAGGAGTTATATTTCAATTAGGCATGTGTTATTGCTAATTTGTAGCAATCAAAGTCAGTTATCTCAAGTTATTTTTAGTTAAACTACTTCTACCTATTGGAGGAACTATTAGAAGGTCAGTTGTGCAGTGGGAATAAGGCGAAATACCAGAGATGGGACCTCATCCAACGGCAAGGATGAAGAAAAAATTGCATTGGTTGGAAAGGGAAAGAAGGGAAAAGGGAAGAAATATCAAGCCAAACTAGAAACCATCCAAGGCGGAAAGATGAAAGATTTGTTAAAAATTTAATGCTTCCCTTGTCATGAATACAAGCACTATGCCACGAAGTGTCCACAGAAAATGGAAAGCAAGAATACTTTAGGAGGAGCAACAGGTGAAGCCTTGGCTTCACAATTCGAGCTTGACTTTACCTTTATCGCATGCATGCCCATCACAATGATGGGTATCATGTGGTACTTGGACTTGGGTGCATTGTTCCGCATGACAATGTGTAGATATTTTTTCAGTGACCTGGAGGAGTAATATCACTAGATGCACATCAACCTAGGGAACAAAGAAACATACAACATGACTGGTATTGGTATAGTCACCTTTTAGAGGGATTCAAGCTCCCCTCTCTGGCTCAAGGATGTCATGTTTGTTCTAGGCCTAAAGAAAAAGCTCATCTTTGTTGCAGTTTTGGAAGACTGTGGCTCCAGAAAAGGAAAGTAATTCTTGAGCCACATAGCCATGGGGCAGGTGAAGCAAATCAAGGTTTATGTGAAAAAATTTTATAAGCTAGATTTGGAAGATTGTGATGCATTAAGCACTAAGGTAGAGAAAGTGCAGGGTCGCGATGTCAGAGAGTTTTGGCACAAAATACTCTGCCATTTGTATCACGACACCTTGAATATTATACAACAAATAACCAAGAGATTATTCCTTGTAATTGTAATTCATATACCTTATGGTTATTAAGTCACTACGAGAAATGGTTTTGATTTAAGATAGAAAATTTGTTCAACACACTTAAAGTACATAATATTCAACCAGCATAGAAACCCATCTATAAGGAAATATCTCAATTCCTTGGATCGATTTGTAATCCTGAAGATGAGAGAGTACCTAGCATGTATGGATCTCCTTTCTTTCCATGCTATAATATTAAGCCACATCATGCAAAATACCACTTGTCATCAAGCCCGCAAAATTTGTATTACTCAAGTGATAGTGATAATTATGGATATCCAAGAAATTGACAAAATATTTGTAAGGAAGCATTGTGGGTTGTATTTCATGTCTAGTCCCCTAACAATGAGTGTGACTAGTACTATGGGATTCTGATAAAATCTCCCCTGTGTAAATCTTAGGAGATATTTTGAGGATAATCCACTGGATATTTTGAGGATTATTTGTAGGATAATCCACTGGGTTTATTTTTTTCTTAAAAAATATGCAAAGATAGATGTCCCTTTTATGGCCAAGTTCCACCAAAATGGTTGGTGGTTTGTCTGGAGGGATATCCCAAAAAAAACCTTGATGCCTCTCCAATAGGGCCTGTATGTCTGGGTGCATTGGCCATGGTTGGGCCCCTGTCTTTGAAATCCTTAGTTCGACCGCCCACTTTATGTCCCCATGTAGTAGATCTACCTCCATCCGGTGTGTTGAAACTGTCTAGGGTGGGTAAGGGTGCATCCTCCTAAAAAATACTAGCTTCCCATCTGGCCCCATAAACTCGAGCTCTAAGTATAACCACTAGACACCCAACACCACATTGGTCTCTGGGACACAAAAAAAAAGTGATCAGTAACTAAGTAGTTCCGCATCACCACAGTCAACCCGGGAGCGTACTTCGTGCACTACATGGTTCAATCTCTTAGCACCAACAAGAACCCCTCAAAGGTCTTTGTGTGGATGCCCCTACGCTCCACCATATGGGAATCAATAAAGTTGTGGGTGGACCCACTATCTACCTAAAATGAAACTCATTGCCCCTGTACCATCCCCCTAATCCTTAGTGCCAAATTCTTTGGAACTCCCCCTAATGGGGAAAACGGTCCCTTATAAGTGGTAGTGGTGGTGGTGGTGCTCCTACTAATGATGGTCCTCCCTCATCTCCCGGATCAGCTCGAACCTTAAACTCCTCATCTGACTCACTATCTGAAAACACCTCAATGTAGTGGGCCTTGCCCTTGGTGCATTTGTGCCCAGACACAAATTCCTCCTCCTAAGGTCCCTCAGGGTCTCCTCGTCCATCTAACCACATCCTCCATCCATCTAGGGTGGTCTAGTGTCTCGGTTCCCTTATGTTGCAGTGGGTCTAGTGGGGACAAAGGCTCAGGTCTTGGGCACAATGTCAATCATATCCCAGGTCTTGGAGATAACATCTTTCAAATATGTGGGATTGTATGCCCTCACCCAACCACCCAATGGCTCTATTAGCCCCTCCACAAATAGCATGATCAACCAAGCCTCTAAAATGTTAGTCACCATCACTGCCAGTCCTTGAAACTCCGTAATGTATGCCTTTACACTGCCATTTTGTCTCAGATGGGCTAACTCCCTAAAATATAACTCTGGGTCTTTCCTCTCAAACCTCTCCAATAGCCTTTGGGTGAAATTTGTGTAAAAAGTGATGTGAATATGTTGCAACATGATTATCCCATGGTACCACCACTCTCGGGCTTACCCTTCCAAATGCAGGGTAACACACCGAATAACATCGGTCTCCCACATGGGGTTTAGGTGGAAGTATGTACAGTTCCTTACGAACCTAAGCCCTGGAATCCAATTGTTATAGTGCAAGAACTCCAGTGAAGCTAACAAGAATTATCGTTAATGTCTTTTGCATAATTATGTGTAATCAATTTTTAAAATAATACTCGTGGGCATAGAAGAGAGCCTTTGGAAATATGTCAGAACTTATAATTCCATTTTTCACTTTATCCTCCCTTTTTCTTAAGGGATAATCAATGATTCGAATGTCAAAAAGATGTTGAGCCCTCTTGCTCTTTGCAGTATGGGTAAAGCCACAACCTTTTTACTTTAATATACAACATAATTGTGACTATGAAATAATGTGTAGTAATGTTGTAGACCTCGATTAAGGACCAACATTAGAACATTGATAGAGCTCATAGAGTTATATGGAACTTGAATCCTTCAAAGACCTTGGTCCTCACGCCATATTTTTGTATAAAACTAACAACACTTATGTTCCCCAAGGATATCTAGGAATTAAGTTGATGCAAGAACGCATAACTCCAAAGTTTTTGGACACATTGAATTAACCAAGAAATTGACAAATTCACATGACACAAATCTTGTCACAAGTTGCACCCATATGTAAAGATCCCATAATGGATTCATGACAAGAACGCCTGTGAGAAATATGTAGAGGTTGTGGAGAAGTTGTCTTTCATATTTCCCAATTTGGGAACACATATCTCAAAGCTCGTGGTTGCTAGCTGAGTATTTCAATTCCACGTTTGACAACCACACTTTGTTTCCGAAGTTGAATCATTACCAGCATGCCCTGTGCCAGAGCTGGCTCTCGACCTAAGTCCACAAAAAAACATGGGGGCACTCATTACACTTGGCCAGGATGAGGTTGGATGGTAGCAAATGAGGTGAAAGGATGGAGAAGGGATTGGAGTGAATCATGAAGATTGTGATTAGTGTATTCTCAAAGTGTTTCCCTTTGGATTTGATTTGGTGAGAACTTAGAAGTCAACCTTTCAGAGCATGATGAAGGAAAAACTACGATATAAATGAGTTCAACCACCAGTAGTATCCTATTTAAAACTTAAGTATTGAATAAGGAAGCCACAATTCGTATCCATTTTGAAGGGATACAATAGTTACAATTCTTTGAATTTTAAAATTTAGAAAAAAACTTCATATTTGCTTTTGTATCACGAAGATGTTGAGTCCCAATATTTTTTTCTGTACCCAAAATTTTCCATCTCATATTGTATCTGTATACAAATTCAACCTCGGTTACTATGTCTTCAACATGGCATCATCATAATGGAACTGATCTCATTTAAGCCTTGTCCTTTAATCTGTAATCTCTATTGAGAGGACTAAAAATTCTTTGCTCTGTAAACATTTGTCCAACTAGAGATTTGAAATTCTTTTTCTTTCTTTGTCTACTATAGATGAAACTTGTTATCCAACACCTTGCTACAACATAATATTTTCTTCCAGTACCATCATTATATTCTTATAATTTTTGAAGCCCCAAAACTTCTTATATTCACATACAATTTCCCTTCACAATTTTAATCACCTCACTCGAGTCTCTTTCCGGGCTTTCATATACATGGTTGCCATGTCTCTGTAAACAAATATTCGGCACCAACACTAGAAATTGGATACATTTTTCAAGAGTTGTCGCAAATGAACAAACAACTAATAATTACCAACTTTTCATGGTTGCAAATAGATCCTCATCCCAACTTTCCCTTCTTTATTTTGAGGCTCCATCGAACTTAAGCTTGAAGAAGCCTTTGTATATTCTCATTAATCTAATAACCCTTTAAAGTGGGGTTTCTTGAGATTCATCGTTTAATACTAAATGGTGCATATATTGATATTTGTCTTTCAATACTGAATGTTTCATTACCAAAAATCATTGTTAGCAAAACTGCTCCATTTCGATTTTCAAGCCTCAATGCCAGACGGTATTTAACAAAAGAGCCATTTATCATTTCTTTTTTGGTTAGTTGTAGGTAAATGCAAGTCTCAATGTCTCATAGTTTGAGAGGTTCTTATGAGATGATTAATGTAGTAGCAACAACACTTTTACTCTGTAACATTGACTGAATTTCAATGCATTCATTGCTGGTATATGCCTTATCAATGCATACATTTTAGAGAACAAATCTAGCATTGCAATTAGGACTTTGTGCATTTGTTTCAATCAATGTAAGCAGGGACCGGTTGCATATCCTTATTGATATTTTCTTTTGGCCATGCAAACCTTTAAATATATCCCACAAGCCAATCACAAGTTAAAAGCATCATATTTTCAAGCCAAAAGGCATCATCACATATATATAATAATCCATCCTAACCCAACCAACCCCTGTAATTTATTATGAACTCAAATTTAGATAAAAAATGTTACAAGGGATAACATAACTGGTAGAAGTTTATTGCCTTCCATTTTGAAAATCATAACTTGTCTTTATGATTTCCATGCAATCGTCCACATAAAATTTACCAAATAGTATGTCTATCATAGTGTATTACATAATGATTATGAGTCCAGGCTAAAACATTTTCATACCAAATCCAACCAGAAGGTGAATTCCCTCCCAGAAATAGCAATCCCCTTTTATGATTATAGTTACAATCACCAATAATCACCACACGAACACGGCCTCTCATTGAAATGATGGAAGGAGTTGGAATCCCCCACAACAATCTCTCTTAAAATATTTTTTGAGATGAACTTGATGGCAGAGTGGCAATCACCACACACTCAAAGGTTCTTAATTACCCGAATAGTTGTCCCAAAGGATGTCTTAATAAGCCCAAAAGAAATGGCCAACTTCTCACTATGGTGTCAAGGAAATTGTTGCTTATGCTCCTCTTCCACATCGTTCAATACAAATATTATGTCAGGTACATAAACCGCTGCGTTCATCTCCCTAGACAATCTATACAACCCTTCAATCTATCCCTATAATATTCTCCTCTTTCAAGCATTCTAGGACATCTTCACAGGTAAGTCCAGCCTCTGGAATGTTGTTGATGGAAGAAGGTTGAACTGATGTTGAGAACATTTTTGGGGTTCTTAGGGAGAAACACTCTTGTGAACAAGGAGCTATGATTTATAAGTAGTTTGAGAAAGCAAGGAAATCTAGGAAAAGCAATCGTAGTGTTAAGAAGAAGAACATAGTCCTCCTTTCTCTGGTGTTGGGAGTTGACATCGTCGTTTTGAAGACTAAGGAAATCTCCCAAAAATTCTTGGTGGGGCAAGTAACAGGTCAAAAATTTAGGTCCTTAACCCCAATAACATTGGTGGACAAGGAAATATGACCTATTGTAAAATGACCTCTGGAGGTGTCTCTGCTAGCTCGAGGTTGGATTCATGTGTGCTTCCATGACGCGACCGACGCCAATAACGTACAAGAGATGGTTTGGAAAATTCATTATTTATAGTTATTAATATACACTATATATTATTATTTACAGTTAAGAAAATTTGTATACAAAATTGATTCATAAATTAAAAACATCCTTTAGTTCACGAGGATAGGACTTATACCTAATAACCATAGTATTTTTATCTCAACAAGTTTTATGTGTGTCAAAAGAATTCAAAGTTGTATGTTGATTTTTGCCTATGTTAAAAAGAGCTACATTTAAAATTGGATTTGTTCTTTTGGATGTTTTTGGAAATTATCATTTTTTATAATAGATGTAAACTCTAATCAAGCCATGAGAATGGAATATTTATGGAATCTTCTTGTTTGATCAGTAATGATGTCCCAAATTTCGTTTATTGAGCCTTGCAATTTTGAGAACCCTAAAGGATTTAGGAAACACCCCCTTACCCCTCCAATAATAAAAGAAAAAACTCGTTAACCTATATTCAACCTTTTGGTCACAACTTCCACTCTAACCAGTTCCAATTCCAGTGCTTGTTATATTTTGGAGTGCACACTTAGAAATGAACAATTGATAATGGAGAGAGTATGAAACTTTATTTTTTAATGATGTTGTAGCGATGATGTAAAATCTTTCATGTACATCATGTCATTTATGGTACCCTTCAAAAGGGATGGTGGTTAAAAAAAAAACATTGATTACATGTTAAACAATAAACATTGAAAGTGTTGCATGGTGTTAATGCTAAAAATTAAGTCATACAATAATTAACACATTGTCATAAAAATATAAAATTCAAATGTATTATTCTCATCTAATCAATCTTTACAATAGGGATTTATTTACTCATAATTTATCTTCTCATCATCATATACTCACACCCTGATGAACATTACAAAATAGGCATAAACTAGTCCTTCCAAACAATTGTGGGGAAAATCACACAAAAGGTTTGATTTTCATCCCTTCCATGGACACCTTAAAATATGCATTGCCCTTCAATCAAGGATTTATCTCAATTAAAACATAGGATTTTAACTCCTTGAAGATTCACTCAAGAAGTATACTCTACCCAACAATGTCATCAATTGTTCTAATATCAACTAAGTCTAATACTTTTGGCTTACAACATCACCTTTATCCCACAATAAAATGCATTGGACCTAGTACCCCACTATGGCTAAGCACACTATATCCTCTTCTATCCACTTAGGCAATACTCTAGTACTCTTTAAATACTCCATTTATCATCATGGCTTAGTGGAAAATTCATATTTCTCGAGATATAAATTGCACAGTAACATATTCAAACAAAGTCCTATAAGTAATCTTTCTTTCCCATTTTTCCCAAGAGCCAATAAAATAGTTATTTTTACTGAAGCACCCCTTCCCAAGGTTAGCTTCTACCTTTCCCAACCCATTTCCAAGCATAATTACCATCCCAAAATAAGCTTAGGGAAAATTTGTGGTCAGGGTTAAAAGCATTAAAGTCACTTAGAACCCATTTTGTAGCTTAAACCCCACCCTCAAAGTCATTAAACCCTAATTTAACTTATCTACCATATTTTACAAATTTTAGACAATTATTTCCCATTATTGTATGTCGGCTCTGTGAGAGACTCAAAGTTAATGGGATGTTTCCAAATATGGTTTATTCTTGTCTAATGTCCTAACATATTCCATCTTTTTTGGCAAGAAGGTCTCGTTTGAGAAACATATAATAATTCCCATTAAGTAAAGAACGAAATGTTAAGTATTTAAGGGGGAATCACAGTCATTATGATATTATTGGTGTCTTAGAATCTTTGACACTACCAATCCAAATGCCACAACAAACTACTTTGCACAAAGAAATATAAACAACAATAAATCAACTAGTGAGAAGAATAGACAATTTTATTTTATTTTTTACATTTTTCAATAGTCATGGAAGATCAAAGAAACCCCCCATAAAATAAGAAGAAAAGTTTGTATTGATTGTAGAAAAATTACAAGTGTAGGAAGAAGCATGTGGAGGGATCATTTGAGCTACATTTAGAAAGGGTACATATTTTAGAGTAAAGAGTGAAGATGTGAATAATGATAACTTTGTTTCAAGTAGTTACTTAGGGTATATTTCCAAGGTAATTCCTAACAATTGAACTTAAATAATTGTGCTTAAGATTGATTACTACATTGTTGTGTGAGTTAGGATAAACTATGGGCCCTCTTTCAGTAGACACTTGATCAACTTTGGAGGGAAATATCTAATTCTATATTGAAACACACAGAGGAATATTTAATCCAAAACAATATACTCATAATGCATTTGTCTATGCACGGTATTTTCATTTTATTCATTGTGGTACTTATAACTTTGAGCACAATAACTAGCATAACGTTAGGGGATATAAGCCCAACCATATAATAGGGGATATTTACCGAAAAACTGGCTAGTATAGGAGGAACACACCTAGAGATCAAGTCAATTATGAATAACTATTTTGGCTCAAGACCATTATTAACTTAGTGAGAATCAATTATATGATGTGGAATATGCGTGGGTTAATCCAATGCATCGTGAGCACTGATAATTATTAATTATTAGCATGATGGTTTGTCATCATTGTCAAGTAGATATCTATGCTTAAATACAAGCGTGGATCTCAACCCTAACCTATGAATTATGGTGCGTGTACTAAAACAATTTAGGTGTTAATACAAAACATGATTGACTTAATTTTTCACTTATTATTATTATAGTTATTTCCTTAACTATTACTATAGATAATATATACATATAGTTAATAGGGCTTTATTACTAGTGAAGTGAAGGTGGTGATATTCCCTCACCAATATTTTATTCCCTTAGTACAACTTAGTTAGCTCAAAGTGGATGCATAAAATTGCCATATATAATGATGAACAATATTGTTAACTTGAATAGCAAAACACCCCTCAATATCTTTAAAATATTTATAATTTTTAAAAACTTCTATTAACCTTTAATTTTCATATTACTAATCAATAATATATAAATAAACAAAATTAATAAAAAAAAAAATTACAAAACTCTTTTGTACAATAATACCTTTTTCAAAAAACCTTGGGAAGAATGGAACGAGAGATATCATTCAATTGGAGGGGAGATTTTCAAACCTATTAAATTATCCATAAAAAAATTAAATTAATTGCTCACATGAAATTTGAACCAAAACATCAATTACGCCAAAAAAATAGTAAATATCATTCAATTGTAGGAGAGATTTTCAAACCTAGTAAAATATCCATAAAAAAAAAAATTTAAATTAATTGCTCACATGAAATTTGAACCAAAACATTAATTCCGCCAAAACATTAATTCATCATGCCGGTTAAATTTGTTTAGTTTGATAAAATTGCAAAAAATTCAACTAAACAAACTCAGAGAGCTCTTAAGGATTATTACTTCTCTGTCGGCAACTTGCGAGCTCCATTATTGTGGAAGATTTGCAAAATTAGTTCAGGCCATTCAAATCCAGTCACATTAACAGCTTCGAGATTGCCTCCTCAACTATCCGTCGATTTTTATTTTGCAGGATTTGGGCACCATTTCACCATTAAACCCTCAGAATATTTTCCTCTAATACAGAGGTTTTAGCAGGCTTTTAACAAATTAGCAGGTTAATTAGCAAGTTTAGTAGTTAGTCACAGTTACCAACACCTAATTTCGAGGCCTCCTATAGTTCGAGGTATCCAGTAACACGTGGTCCCATGGGAGGAGGAGGGCAGTAGTAGCAGGGGCTATTAGTAATAATAATCACAATGCCCATATGCATTCATCAAGGGGATTTCATTGACCTAGCAATCAGTGCATGGGGAAAATTCCTCTAGTATGGGAAGCGCATCGCTGAACATAGGGAAAAAAATAGATAGCAAAGGACTTTCTGTAGGGAGGCAATGGTAGCGACCATAATTTTCATCACCTAAGCCCCCACCAAGTGGCAGTTTTTCCAGGTGAGAAATTTT
Source organism: Pinus albicaulis (assembly GCA_034641835.2). Taxonomy (NCBI): domain Eukaryota; kingdom Viridiplantae; phylum Streptophyta; class Pinopsida; order Pinales; family Pinaceae; genus Pinus; species Pinus albicaulis. The sequence goes on from CM076576.1 coordinate 493,465,921, forward strand.
GAACCCCATCCACATTTGTTAGGATTCGATATGGAGTTGCATACCTTTATGAAATCGATATCCGTTAATTTTAAGTTGTTGATGTGTTGAATGAGCTTTGTTGCTGCATTATTTAGATTGCATTTTTTTCAGATTTTGTTTAGAGATTGTTGTTTTTTGTTTTGGTTTACAGCCATCCCTCTTTGTTTAATCAATGAGGGTGATGCACAAAGTGCAAAAATACAATTTGATCCCATAACCAGGTCTCCTATTTTATAAATTAAAATAATTAAACACTGAAGACTAGAACAGATGACTTAACATACACATCTGGCCTTCCGGAAATTACTTAGATTTACAAAAATTCTTTAACAAGTTCCAAGATGTTTTTGATATGTGATTTGGCTTAAAAATTTCAACTCCAACAGACAGAAAGGTTGCATTATCATTGTAGATGTCCTATGGATCGTTTGAATTTCTGCATCTAGATTACATGCCTTGCTTTCAATTACTGGGCCATTCCATGCCCTTACAGACTACAATAACATTACCGATGATGAATTTCCCTTTGATGAAACAATTTTGCCTAGGTTTGATAATAATCATGAGAATATGCTGGATTATGAGTGTTGAGCTTTGGTAAGACTATTACATGATTCATTCAACAAAGTGATAGGCTTCCATCTCATAGTCACTTTGGAATCATTGACCTTGGGTATAAAATTGTTAATACCTTTGTTTAAGTTGGTTCACAATGATTTCTCTGTGATGGATTCTTTGTAAACCTTTGCAAATGTCTGGATTGACAAACTACTAGGTAGAATTATAAAATTAACACTGGAATCTGTCTAAACCCAAGACTTACCATCATCATTGTTAATGTTTGAGAGGGTAGCAGCTAGCTTACCCAAAGTCAACGACTAGTCACACAGTATTCTTTGTGCTTCATAAAGTTTGTGAGATGTGTTAGCCACCTATAATTTTTTTCCAAGAAAACATGTGGCTAAATATGTTTATGAGCCTTCAAGAGAGACATTTTCTCTGAAAATCTATCATTCTTGAAGCCTCTATGTGTCTTTTTCCTTTGAAGAGATCTTCACTGCTGTTTACATTGAAAAGACCCTGTTGTTTTGTGAAAAAGAATGCTTCAAAAAGGCCTCCATTTGCCCTATTTCATTCCCACAAAGCCTCCATTTTCACCTCCTTTTTCCCTTTCAAACTCTCACAAAATCCCTTCATTAGCCCTCCAAAATCATCAAAATTCCCTTTTAAACCTTACAACTCCCTTTATTTGGTTTAAAAATCCCTTTTTCTACCTACCGGAACCCCTTTCTTGGCCCTAAAAAACACTGATTTTGGCCTAAAAACACCCTTTTTCATTGAGGCCTTAAGCGCCTTTCGGCCTAGCCCTTAGCCCCTTTTCCACATGTGACCCGCGCCCAAGACCAGGCGCTAAGCCCATCGCATAATCGCAATCAAAACTTTCTTTACCACCTTTTCCTTTGTTCTTCCAAATCTTCCGATGCGATGAGCTTTTGCTCTGTCAACCTCCGATGCAATCTCCACCATCGATCTTTCCAGATCTGACGGCCAGCGCTCAAGCGCATCGCACTCATCCATCATATTACCCCTCTGCCTGTGAGATTTCTGAATTAATCTAAACTATTGATCATCCGCAGATCCAACGGCCAAACGCCAATCGCAAATCGTCAATCGCAACTTCTTTTTTCCATGTTCCTTGCCTCCCCCGATACTGATCCTACAATTAGATCCTGACCATTGAATCCATAAGAACCAACAGTTAGGATCATGTCATGCTCTGCCCATATTTCAATATTATCACCCCATCGATTAAATCTCGATCGTCCATCCGTACAGATCCGACGGCTCAGACACCATCGCAACCCATTCCTGAGCCCAACATCATCACTCCGCCGATTTAATCTAGACCATTGAATCCACAAGAACCAATGGCCCGGATTCAATCGCGCTCCGCTCATGTGCCCTCCATCATTTTCCCCTCCGATCAAATCTCTACCGTTGATCTCCCCTCTGATCCGACGGTCCACGCTAAATCACAAATTGCAAAATCAAAAACTTCGGAGTTTTGGCCCACTGCCTTTTCTCCGATGCGATTAAATCCTAGCTGTCCATTCCGCCATATCTAATGGTCCAGATTTCATTACACTCCACCTTCCCCTTCCTCCATTCCATTTTTCTGTCGATCCCTGATTAGTTCTTTGCCGTCCATTTCATATATCCAACAGTCATAATTTAAACCGTCGTTGACTCTTCCCACCTTACTGCCCATGCATCTTTCCACATCGCGCTCTCATTCCCACCATCAGATCTCTCCGCCTTTCATCCAACAGCTAAAAATGTATATCGTGTAATTTTTGCGCCCGAGGTTTAATGTTTCAAAATTACGTGATAAAAGCAGTTTTGGGAGGACACGTGTCAGGTGGCGAGGCATATCGCGTTTTTTGGGAGAATTTTAAAAACCACTTTGGAGCTGCGCGAAAACCATTCCGGTTTTTCGCTTACCACCCCACTCCGCAACTGTAGCTTTTAATCCTAGAAGTTGATTTTTTTAATCTAACGGCTCATATTATATCACGTTCCCACCCATATTACTTTCATCGGACCTTCCAAAGGACTTCATCGGAAGATCTCCACCGTCGATCTCTTCCAGTGATTCGACGGTCCACATTTAATCCTCCTCTGCCCTTTCAGTCCCACCACCAAATGTGCCTAATCTCCTTCATTTTAGCCTTTTTCCTTTGTATTCACCCAAACATTAAACTTTTATGTTTAACACTAGAAGTTATTTGTTTCTGCCTAATTCAGTCTAACCTCCCAAACAACTGCACCGGTGAATCCTGACTGTAGATCTCCACTGTTCCGTCTAATCGGACGGTCCATAATCCTCCTCACACCAGACCTCCATAAGATCATTATTTCACCATTACACAGCGATTTTCAGCCGTTTTTCCACTGCATCCACCAGATCCATCACTGCGCCATCATCTCCACCAGCCTCTATGGCAACCCCACCCCACTCCCTATGGATTTCTTAATATGTTTATCGTGTTTTTGTAGGTTTTAAAGGGGCATGAATCCACTCTGATTCACAATCATAGACAATGTTTTTTAGAGCATAGGAAGATATTTTTAGAGCCAGAGATTGCAGAGGAAGGTGTCTGAGAAGGTTTAAATGTGATTTTCAGTAAATATTAAGTTATTAACTCTGTTTCAAACCCTCCAGCGCCTTTGAAACCTGTGTATCCACAGACAAGACAGAAGAGAAGTAGCAAAGAGTATCAGTGAAGGATTCAAGAGATTAAAAGCCTGTTATTGAAGATTAATGCTATGATCCAGTGTTTAAAGGACGAAGATACAGATTGAAGACCTTATAAATGATCCAGAAGGCTAATAAGGCCTAAAGCACATGAAACAAACCATATCAGTGTTTTCACATCAGCAGAATGTTCTTTCCCAAGGAAGGACAAGTTCCCATAGTGTTTTTTATTCTCCATCAAGTTCCTGAGAAGATCATCATCTAGACGAAAGTCCTAAGATTGCTAGAGCATTAGTTACAAAGTATGGAAGGCCTGAAAGTCATTTTCTGCCTTACTTGTCCCAGTGTATAAACATAGTACAAACTGCAAGAGAGTACTTCAAGAACATACCTTTGGAGTTATTATCATCTTATCGAAGATCCCTAATTCATCCAAAGAGTACCGAAAGTCAATACAGGGATATTAAAATAGAATGGGCTTCATGTACACTTCCTCCTCTATTTTAATGAGCCATTTAAAGTCCTATCTAACTCTACTGCCGCTCTTTCAGCTATAAGAACTCATGAAAAATACATTGTAAAGGTTGTTGGTTGGTTAACCATCGATTGTAAGCTGTTTCTTGAGATAGAGTTCTGTATGTATTAGTTGTAAAATAGGCTGGGAGATGATTTCTAGTTGATATCAAGCTGTTGGAAAATGATGTATGTGACTGGTGTTGCTCTTCTAATATGACAAGCATGTTCATTGGATCCTAATCTAAATCAGTGGTGATGTGTTCTATCTTTGTCAATGTTTTCCCTCTGTTATTCATCATATTTCATTTCCCTGATAAGAATCAGTAATATAGCTTAGGATATACTGTTGTAAAGTACCCTAATGCTTCCTAATATTCTTATCTTTTATGTTTTCCACTAATTGTGTGATCTAAGAACAAATTCAATGTAATTTGACTAGTATAGTAGTTGGTTTCTCCCTTCTTACTGATGTATGAATTTAGAGTTTGTTTTTAGATGTTCTTGTTTGGATTAGCTGAAAGAATTGGGAAACTGGGAGATTCAGAGTTGGTTCTATTTCACTAGGGTCCTTTTCCAACAGTTAGCCTTTCTAAGATCCCTTAAGATGAATGTCAAAAGCATTGAAATTTAAAAGTCTTTCTCTGATCTTAGGCTTCACTTTGTGTCAAATCTTAAATGTTTTCTGTTGTCTGAATAGTTAGCCTCATAGGAGTTTGATCATAGACGGTTAAGGCATGCCCTATCCCTATATTTTCTCCTAAGTGGTCACCTTGGAAGGTTTCCTTGTCATTCACCTTCATTTCCTTATTGTTTCATCCCATACTATCATCTTTATAGATCCTATGTTTTAGATGACTAGCCCATTTGAAAGCCTTGGATATTGAATTGGAAGTAAACCCTTTTATGACCCCATTGCCCAATGGACTTGATTTTTCTTTGAATTATCTCCCCATTGCCAAACATCCTCTTTGCTCACTTCTTTGTCTTACACTGAACCCTTCTTTCATCTTTCCCAACCAAACAAACAAAACAAACAAAACAAAAACCCGTGTGCCCTATAACTAGCCTAATACCTTAAAATCAAACTTCAAAGATATATATTTCTTTGCCTTTATAGAGAGATCCCTCTCTAGATCCAGGAGGGCTAGATCTTGGGATCACAAAGTGGTTTGATGTTGTCTTTTCTTTTGGTATTGCCAAACCTGCCAAAACACAGGAACCACAACAAGATGACTCCAAGATAGGGTTGCATTTATGTTCCTCACTTAGTATGTAATATTCCCATTTAGTAGCAACTGATTAGAAATATTAAATTTTGGCCAGTTTACTCTTATAAATTTAAGTCAATTAATAAAGTGGGTGAGAAGACACTCAGCCTACACTGAGGAAATAAACATTCCCTAAAGTCACTTGAGCACATTATTATTTGACAGCGTGGGGCCCAGGGGTCAAAGTGGCAGCATGAGGGAAGTGGTAGCGTGGGCCCATGACAACGCAGAGAGAGAGAGGGACATCATGGCCCAAAGGGACAACGTAATTTCGGTGGGGCCTAGGTGAGAGTGAGGCTCTCCAAGCATAAAGAGAGAAACAGGCTCCTCATTCAGGGATTCGATTATGCATCTATGTTTTTTCTCATGACATTGAGAAAGCTTTTGTTGTTGAGCAAAGTCTGCAAGTGATGTTTAGCACATCGGGTGTCTCCAAGCGGATATCCCAACCTTATCCCTGGGGGACTTCGAGTGCCTGCTCGGGTGAGGAGTTCTATCCGATGATTTTCAGGTGGGAGTCACAACATCTTCAGCTAGGGATTACACACTTGCTTGGACAACATAGTCTGGAGGAGAGATCACGCAGTTCTAGGAGGAGGTAATGCCGGGGGTGGAAATTTATCAGGGGATTCAGTACAGAATAGTGAGAAGGGGTCAACCCTTAGCTATTCTATCATTTTGGTAGAGGAGGAGGCCGCCATTTGCATAAATACAATCAAGGCCAACATATTCCACTGGGATAGTGTTATTCCTCAAGGGAGGTGTTTTTCTGGGGTCAGCCATTCCAGAAACCCTTTCTAGGCTTTCCTGGGTATTAGGAGGAGAGCTCATTCCCAGAGTCTCGTATTTTTCTGAGCAGGGGTACAACCCCAAAAAGCCATCCTATACCAGCAGTAGCATAAGTCTGGAAATAGTAGCAGCAGGAGTTGGGAGATAACGCAATCACTGATAGAGCAACCATTCCGGGAGTATTTCTGAGAGTATTTCCAGCTTGCCGTGTGCAGGCCAAGGTGCCATCATTATGATCACCTTTGTACTCATTATATCTTTCAGATATATAATAAAATGGCTCAGCGTTCTCCATATTTTGTATTATGTATGTGATGTTTGTATATTTGTTGTAGTTTCATGTTTATGTTGCTTTATATTGTTGTTTATTTCTACTCGGAATATTACAGTGGTATCAGAGCTCATAGACTTGGCTCAACCTGTCGAAAACCATATATCACTTCCCAGGGAAGGAAGTACAAGGACCAAGAGTGTAGGCTTGAGACCACTTTTGGAGAGGGAGACTACATTCTGGTCATGAACGCAGAGGAGGAAGGGCCGATGGCAGGTGAGAAAGATGAAGGAAGGGAGTTCAGGGAACTCCTCCTAAAATATGTGCAAGAGCTATCGAGGAGAATAGAAGATATGAGGCAGAAGTTTACCGTAGACTAGAGACAATGTGAAACTCCAAGGGGTTTTCACATCGAAGGGTTCGACACTTCCCACCAGTTGCAGGAGCAACTCAAAGCTACTCCCCCACGTTCCACGATGCCCACATTTCTAGCTATAGGTAGGAGAGCAGGAGCATCTCAGGAACCAGAGCCTGTTCATATGGGGGATTATTTTTCCGAGTATCAGTACTATGGGAAAGAGTTTGGCGAGGCTCTCTCTTTCCATGATTTTTTTCAGCTCAAGAAGGACAGCAAGCCTTGTAACCAAAAAACAATGGGTATATACAAATAGGATGGGGATGTACAACGTATAGTGGGCAGATTTTTCCTGCCAACATTTGAAGGATCCTCCAAATGTTCAGCAAAGGCTTGGGTGGAGAAGCTGGATAGCTATTTCCAGCTTAATCAGATGGCAGAGGGAGAGGTCATTAAGGTGGCAACACTGCACCTAGAGGGAGAGGCCCAAAATTGGTGGTTCCACGGGATGGCCACACTGGGTCATTTAGCGGTGACAATATATGCAAATTTTACACGAATATTGGTAGAGCAGTTTCATCGGAGGGATCCAGAGGAGAAATGTTTTGAGGTGACCAAGCTCAAACAGACACCTACATTTCCAAGTTTTTGAGACTCTCCGTGATGGTACCCAACTTGTCTTCGGCTGGGATGATATACATGTTCATTGATGGGTTGGCAGAGCCTCTATAGGGGTTAGTTAGATCTATGAGGTCGGCCACACTTCACGATGCAGTAGGGAGGACCGGGGATTTTCAAGATGCCTTGCCTGGGACCAAAGCTCCTTTCCTTCAGAGACTGACATTTTAGCCAAAAGTGAAGGACACGAGGGATACACCTCCAAAGGGGAACCACGTCTGAGAGAATTTGGACGACAAGACCCAGAGAGATCTAAGACAAAAGAAGCTATGGTTCACATGCCAGAATTTGTTGGCACCGAGACATCGTTGTGCCGTTGGGAAGGCACACTACATAGAGGTCTTCTCCGACAGTGATGGGGAAGAGGATGCATATGAGGAGATGGAAGTAGGAGGCAATGATGTAGTACAAAGAGGGGATCATCCACCACCACCAGCACCAGGAGCAGGAGGGGCAGCGTTTGCACCTACTGGGGGAGTCCTTGCTTCTTTGTGAGGGGTTCCCAAATACTTGACACTGCATGTCTGGGGCACTGTGTAGGGACAATGTGTTTCAGTATTAGTGGAAAATGGGGCTACCCACAATTTTATTGATGCATAGTTGGTAGAGCGGAGGAGCATACCGATAGAGAGCTTTGATGGGTTTTCAGTACTAGTACCAAGTGCCAGAACCATGCAGTGTGCCAGGTATGTGTGAGCCTTGGTAGTGGCTATGGGGACTTACACTCTAACGGATCATTTATTTGTGGTGGAAATTCTTGATACCAACGTGATACTAGGAGTGTTGTGGTTGATCATGTTGGGGAAGGTCACTACAGATTGGGAGACCTTGGAGATGGAGTGGACAGACAAGAAGACCGGGAATCATGAGATGATTCGGGGCATGCACACTTATCTGCCACGGACAGTTTCAGCACACCGGATGGAGGCTGAATTCTAAAAGGGAGATATAGAGTGGGAAGTAGAGCTATGTGTTTCAGAGGCAGGGTCTACATGGTAGGGCATACACCCAGATGTGCAGTCGATTTTGGACACGTATGCCATAACTTTCGGAGATATACCACTAGGGAAGCCACCGGATTAAGGGTTTGAGCACACCACCGACATGGAGCAGGGCATCTAGGATGTGATTACTACACCCTATAGGCATCCTAAAGCCTATACGGATGAGATAGAGAGAGCTATCCATGAGCTCTTAGCGCTGGGACACATTCGACCCAGCACTAGCTCGTTTGCTTCTTCTGTTGTACTAGTGAAGAAGAAGGATGGTGCACTAAGGATGTGCATCGACTATATGGCTCTCAACAAGAAGACCATGAAGGACCGATACCCCATCCCACGAATTGATGAGTTGAGGGGATCGAAGTTCTTCTCAAATATTAATCTGAGATCGGGTTACCATCAGATCTGTGTGATGGACTAGGATATTCCCAAGACCGCTTTCAAATGTCACTACTACCACTTCGAGTTTCTGGTGATGCCCTTTGGGCTAACCAAAGCACCAGCCACCTTCTAGTCCTACATGAACCACATCTTCCGTGGTCAATTAAGGCAGTTTGTGTTGGTATTTTTCGATGATACCTTGATATACAAGGGGACGTGGGAGGAGCACCTACAGCACATTGAGGTTGTATTGCACATACTGGAGGAGAAGAATTTCTATGCTAAGTTCTCCAAGTGAAAATTTGGATTGACGTAGATGCTCTATTTGGGGCATATCATTGGTGTGGAGGGAGTGAGAGTCCATAAGGAGAAGATTCGGGCCATCCAGGATTGGCCAGAGCTGAAGAACATGACTGAACTTTGGGGGTTTGTAGGCATCTACACCTACTACCGAAAGTTCGTCAAGGTATTTTCCCAACTTGCTACACCCCTCATAGATCTTACAAAGAAGGGGGCATTCAGTTGGATAGACACAATGCAGAGGGATTTTGACAGGCTCAAGGAGGTGATGAGCAGTTGTCCTGTTTTAGTGTTGCCATATTTCATGCAACCATTTTTCCTTTAGTGTGATGCATCTAGAGAGGGGGTAGGTGCAGTCTTGATGTAGGGGGGGTGCCACATAGCTTTCGAGAGGCATATATAGTAGCTATCACTAGCTCATATCTTCTGATTGCTTGTAAAAAAAGATCACAAAAGTAAGGTCGCAACATACTGAAGGTATTATATGAACCTATTTCTGTATATGCTTTATCTACTAGTGTCCACTGATCAGGAAATATTGTGGCTTCAAACTGTATATCTATTTTGGGTGCTTATTTTGCTTTTGAACTATGATCCTGGTAATCACATTAACAAGACAATGTTGACATAGAATGTACTCTCTCATCCTCTGCTGAACATTTGATAATAATGATAAGAAGAATTGATCAATGGTTTTCCCCATCTCGGGGTTTTTCCCTGCCTTGTGCCATATCTTCGTGTTCATTTGTCTTGGCTTGCCTTTTGCTCTTATATTTAATGTTCTTTCATTAGTTACTGTCATATGGTGATGATTAAAGTAATATCTTATGGTCTAATAGATTTGTCAATGGGATAATGAAGTAACTATCCTAAGCAAATAACATGTTAAGACAAAATTTAACCTTGTATCAGAGCCTGGCGAGGACAAACCCAAGCTAGAAGGTACAATATTTGAAAAAAAGGGAAACTCTTTGTGGCACAACCTATGTGGAAATATGAACACATCACACTTGTGCATGAGAGCCGGAGCTACAGTTTTGTTTGAGCAACTTGGATATATCTATAACATCAGGTTCTGTCCACTTGTAATATATCTACTGATGATGATTAGAATTTCTCTCGAACTTCCTCATAACAAGGTTTGAATGCATCTTCAGCCCTCCATCTCCGAATTATATCACAGGTCTAGCTGAAGATATCATTTCAGAAAATCGTGTGTTGATTTTGTGATGATTCTTTGTTGTCTTACCAAACGAATCTGAAGCACAGGTCAAAGTTTAGGAGATAACATAATATGGGTTTATCACTGCTTTTGGCAGCTTGTACTCAACTCCACTACTTATCCATGTGTCTATACTCTATACTGATCTTCACCTTAGCCTTATTTCCAATCTTCCATGCCAACAAATTTTCTATCAAAGGGAATGCTATAGTCGATACTTTCGATAATGTGGATGCATTGATGATTTACTTGTTTGGATTTCCAATCCAGTCTTTTGTTGATTTGGGCATCATAGTTGGAATGTCTCATGTATTTCTAAGTTCAAAATCCACAATAGCGATAACTTTCAATGTGTTTTTTTTGTTCTCTATCCAGCTTTATGACTGGAATGGGTTGTAGGTCTAATTGAATCTATATAATTTTTCTTTCTATGGGTTTTGTTTTCTGACAAAATGAATAGGGTTTCGATCATCCTGAGGCCAAATTCTGAGACTATTATTGCATATATCTGTGGTGATCATTTCAGACTTGCACTAAAATTGATCCGATGATTCTTGAAGTTGCTTTCAAGGTTGAAAATTACTATAGTATGGATGATATATAGAGATGTAATCAAGGTTTCAGTCTTGTTTCAATATTCACTGGTGCATTGATCTACATATTGCAATTTGAATTGGTTTGTAAATGCAATCTCTGTCTAACACAACCTCATAAAATCTGAATGAGCATGTTCACCATTTCTTTTTCAAGAAATCATTGGAGCGGGATCTATTTTAGATGGAAAGACAAGGAATGGAAATACAATTGCAACTAGCTGGAAGAGATTTAATTCAAATGAACGAAAATGATATATCATTGTTAGTCAGTCATCAATTGATTAACCCGGAACCATTTCGAATAAATCAAGTATATGAAGTTTCCAACAAGAAAAAATTATGATTTCGATCGATGTGGATATACTTGAGTATGTTTGTAACCTATACAAGTTTTTGGCTAAGTTGTTGATGCGCTACACCTGTAACATATCGTTTTGAATGTTGGCTTGAACTCACATTGCTCTAATGTTTATATCTGCTACTACTACTATGCCTTATTGTTGATGATAGTCGAGTAAGGTTATTGCCCAAAAGAGAACCTTTTCAACAATGCATGCTTCTATCCAATTGCATTGAAACCTTAGTCTGTAAGACAGTGTTGGAAACTAGAATTATTTGACAGCTAAATTGGTCAACATGATTGGAAGTTGTTCGATCTTATGTAATTGACCATCTGAAGCACTCCTATCAAGGCGTGCATAAGACTTGTGGTCATGAACAAAAAATTTCTACTTGGAGTCACATTGTTAATTAAACGATAGTGTTGTGTACTATTATTAAATCTTGTGAAATTGATTTGAGAGCTTGATACATCTGTTGAAGCTTTCAACACTAAGATATTAAGAAAAGCCTCCATTATTGAGCAAGCAAGTAAGACATAATGTTAATATATAGAACTAATGACTTATATTGCAGAGACTAAAGCTACTTCATTGGGTCCATATGATGATCAGAAGTACAATTGTTGATAGTCAAAAATATCACTTTCATAAGGTGGAAGTATGCCAAGTCCACTTATTCTTTACTAATAAGAGACTATGAAATTTTAGGTCAAATGAAGATGGAGGACAATTCAAATGTTTTGAATAGCAAGGTCCAGGTCTCTGAATCCGAGTTGCATAAGATTCAAGGAGATATTCAGATTTGGAGCTGAATACTTAACTATGGCCCATCAAGAAGCTGAAAGGTCTATGATATCCCTATATAGAGGGAAACTTGAAGGAAGTCTTGAAGCAATCAAAATTTACAGATGGTTAAATTACTGTATGAAATTTGAGGCTATTTTGAGAATTACAATTGGATGTATCAAAGATATATTATCATGTTATTGGAGACAGGAATCTCCACTACTGAGATTGTCTACACACTAGAAAATTTGGCCCAATTTCCGACGGCCAATTCGTCGCTATTCCGACACATAGTTGTCGCAAGAGCGACAGTTCGAGGATGGGAAAAACGTGGTTTTCCATCCCGTTGCAATTCCAACGCACTTAAAAAGTGTCGCACTATCGACACTTTTTCCGTCGCTTCCAAATAAGCGTCGCTCTTCCGACATTTCCCAAACCGTCGCGCTTCTGACGTTTGTAAACTGTTGCACTTCCGATGAAATGTGGTCTGATGTTTTGAACGTCGCTCTTTCGACGTTTGTAAACTGTCCCAATTTCGACGAAATGTGGTCCGATGTTTTGAACGTCGCTCTTCCGACGTTTGTAAACTGTCGCAATTCCAACGCAATGTGGTCCGATGTTTTGGACGTCGCTCTTCCGATGTTTGTAAACTGTCGCAATTCTGAAGAAATGTGGTCTGAAGTTTTGAACGTCGCTCTTCCGACGTTTGTAAACTGTCACAATTCCAACGAAATTTGGTCCGACATTTTGAACGTCGCTCGTCTGACATTTTTATATTGTCACTCTTTCGACGTTTTTAAGTTGTCGCAATTCCGACACTTGCAAGGCGTCAGTATACCGACAGTGGTTTCAATTTTTAAAAAAAATGAAACTTTAAAACAGGACAGTAAATCTCCAATATTTGTTATGAATTGTGGGCATTCCAATGACTGTGAAATATTAATATAATAAACCACCCCGCAACGCTTTGACTATAAACAGTCCATGAAGTCATTACATTTTCACATCTAAATATTGGAACCCAAATATCCATCCAGAAAAGTGGAAGTCCCACCCCAGACAATGATAGAAAAATACCCCATGTCACATACAGAGACATGATATAAAACCCAATAACGGTCCACATGGAGATTATCGACAATCTGAGAAAGCATCCAAATATGCCTGAGGCATCTATAAGAAAGTGAAATAGTAGTATGTAGAATAGTAAAGCAACAAATAGAGTACCGACGCCCATTGTTCCAAATACAAATTAAAGTACCCAAAATCCTTGAACAGAGAAAAACGCTAATCATGTGAGGAGTGTGATGTGTCTAAAATATAAAAATACCATAAAACCATATCAATAAACCAGCAACATAGACCAGCATCACTAGTTTTGAAGGCAGAGTGATAAACATTAATCATTTTTTTTTCACAAGAGAAAATCTGTTTTTGAAGAGGTGCCAGGTGCAGTAAACAATCCATGAAGTCATTACATTTTCACATCTAAAGATTGGAACCCAAATATCCATCTAGAAAAGTGGAAGTCCCACCCTGCATAATGATAGAAAAATACCCTATGTCACATATAGGGACATGATATAAAACCCGCAATCTGGCCTACATGGAGTTTATCGACAATCTGAGAAGGCATCCAAATATGCCCGAGGCATCTATAAGAAAGTGAAATAGCAGTATGTAGAATATTAAAGCAATAGATAGAGTACCGACGTCCATTGTTCCAAATACAAATTAAAGTACCCAAAATCCTTGAACAGAGAAAATGCTTAAAATGCTTAACTGTGGGAGAGTGCTTATATGTCTAAAAATATAAAAAGACCATCGCACCATATCAATATAAACCAAGAATACATATACCAGCATCGCTAGTTTTGAAGGCAGAGTGATAAACATTAATCATTTTTTTCTCACAAGAGAAAAAATGTTGTTTTGAATATATTATATGAAGTAAAACAGTCCATGAAGTCATTACATTTTCACATCTAAAGATTGGAACCGAAATATCCATCCAGAAAAGTGAAATTCCCACCCCAGACAATGATAGAAAAATACCCCATGTCACATACAGGGACATGATATAAAACCCAGTAACGGTCCACATGGATATTATCGACAATATGAGAAAGCGTCCAAATATGCCCGAGGCATCTATAAGAAAGTGAAATAGCAGTATGTAGAATAGTAAAGCAACAAATAGAGTACCGACGTCCATTTTTCCAAATACCAATTAAAGTACCCAAAATCCTTGAACAGAGAAAAACACTAATCATGTGAGGAGTGTGATATGTCCAAAATATAAAAAGACCATCAGACCATATCAATAAACTGTAAAGAACATAGACCAAAGATTTAAGCCTTAAAAGCAGAGACAAACATTAAAAATTTTTTTCACAAATAGAGAGAAAAACTTGTTTTAATATATTATATGAAGTAAAATGCACTTCATGAAAAGCTACATTTTCTACATTTGAAGATTTGAAACCCAAACATCCATCCGTAAAGTGGAAGTCCCACCCCGCACAATGATAGAAGTCATCTCTTCATGTCACTATGAGTATGATATAAAACCCAGTAACGGTCCACATGGATATTATCGACAAATCTGAGAAAGCATCCAAATATGCCCGAGGCATCTATAAGAAAGTGAAATAGCAAGTATGTAGAATAGTAAAACAACAGATAGATTACCGACATCCATTGTTCCAAATACAAATTAAAGTACCCAAAATCCTTGAACAGAGAAAAACGCTAATCATGTGAGGAGTGTGATATGCCCAAAATATAAAAATACCATCAGACCATATCAATAAACTAGCAACATAGGCCAGCATTGCTAGCTTTGAAGGCAAAGTGATAAACATTAATCAATTTTTTCACAAGAGAAAAAACGTTGTTTTGAATATATTATATGAAGTAAAGCAGTCCATGAAGTCATTACATTTTCACATCTGAATATTGGAACCCAAATATCCATCTAGAAAAGTGGAAGTCCCACCCTAGTCAATGATATAAAAATACCCCATGTCACATACAGGGACATGATATAAAACCTAGTAACGGTTCACATGGAGATTATTGAAAATCTGAGAAAGCATACAAATATGCCAGAGGCATCTATAAGAAAGTGAAATAGTAGTATGTAGAATAGTAAAGCAACAGATAGAGTACCGACGTCCATTTCTCCAAATAAAAATTAAAGTACCCAAAATCCTTGAACAGAGAAAAACGCTAATCATGTGAGGAGTGTGATATGTCCAAAATATAAAAATACCATCGAGACCATATCGGTAATCCAACAACATAGACTGACATGACTAATTTTGAAGCGAGTGATAAACATTAATCATTTTTTTTCACAAGAGAAAAAACTGTTTTGAATATATTATATGAAGTAAAACAATCCATGAAGTCATTACATTTTCACATCGAAGATTGGAACAGAAATATCCATCCAGATAAGTGGAAGTCCCACCCCAGACAATGATAGAAAATTACCCCATGTCACATACAGGGACATGATATAAAACCAGTAACGGTCCACATGGAGATTATCGACAATCTGAGAAAGCATCCAAATATGCCTGAGGCATCTATAAGAAAGTGAAATAGCGGTATGTAGAATAGTAAAGTAACAGATAGAGTACCGACGTCCATTGTTCCAAATACAAATTAAAGTACCCAAAATCCTTGAACAGAGAAAAATGCTAATCATGTGAGGAGTGTGATATGTCCAAAATATAAAAAGACCATCAGACCATATCAATAAACCAGCAACATAGACCAGCATCACTAATTTTGAAGGCAGAGTGATAAACATTAATCATTTTTTTTTTCACAAGAGAAAAACCGATGTTTTGAATATATTATATGAAGCAAAACGAGTCCATGAAGTCATTACATTTTACATCGAAGGTGGAACCCAAATATCCATCGAGAAAGAGTGGAAAGTGGAAGTCCCACACCGGACAATGATAGAAAAATACCCCATGTCACATACGGGGACATGATATAAAGCCCGAGTAACGGTCCACATGGAGATTATCGACAATGCGAAAGCCTCCAAATAACAAGGGCATCTATAAGAAAGTGAAATCGCCGGTATGTAGAATAGTAAAACAGCAGATAAGTACGCGTCCATTGTTCCAAACACAAATTAAAGTACCCAAAATCCTTGAACAAAGAAAAACGCTAATCATGTGAGGAGTGTGATATGTACAAAATATAAAAATACCATCAGACCATATCAATAAACCAGCATCGCTAGTTTTGAAGGTAGAGTGATAACCTGTCAACACATAAAATAGTATCATAAAGCGGATATAGGAAATGTGTAGAGACATGTATTGTTGATATATGCCTCACACAAAAAGCATCCATGATAGAGAAAAAATATGTATAAACCTAGGGTCGATTGTATGTTCTGGCTCGCTTGTTCCTGGAAATAAAAACCATCTGTAGAAACCCACGCTCGCTTGTAAGATCAGGCTCGCTTGATTCCAAAATTGGTAACCATCTGTTGCATCCGAGATGTAAGGTTCAGGCTTTCTTGTTTCCATTAGTAGCCCGCTATAGCATCCACCTTGTTCATAGCAAAAAGGTTCCTGTAGATATAAAAAGAAAGAGTATAATACGTAGACCATATAAACATGGCTCTATATTTCAAAAAATAGGTTTAAAATATAAACATGGCAAAAAAAAAAATTTCCAATTGTTATGAACATAATTCGATTGTGAAATATTAATATAATAAACCACCCCGCAGTGCTTCGACTATAAACAATCATATAAACATGGCTCTGTATTTCAAAAAACAGGTTTAAAATAGAAACAGGTCAACATTTTTTTTTCTAAGTAAAGTTAATCTATTAACAGTGGGAATAAAATTACACCGAAGTCAAAAACATTGCCCAGACTCATGGCAAATTTGTCATCAAAAAATCAAAAAATTAAGAAGACTGCCCTCATACAGGGAAACTAGTCTTGAACATTTACAGAATTCAAAAAGATTACAGAGGTCCAGCACAGTAATATAATCTAAAAGTATCCCAATTAAGTGGGCCGCGAAGCAAGAAAAACAAATTAACCAAACTACTCCTCCGGTGGCTCCTCGACGATTCGGCACCATCCTTCGAAAGGTCCAGGATCGCCAGGTACTACCTCCACATTCATGCCACCACTCCCCTCCTTAAGGCCCGAATGCTGGCTGGATTTTTCTGAGCTCAGACCCGCTGGACGGGTGCATTGTTCTTCCATTTGGGCCTCCTCATGGAAAACCACAGTAATTGAAGTTGTGATTCGTGGGCGGTTCAAAGAGAAATTAAAGGAAAAAAGTGCAGTGTGCATCATGGGAGAAGGTGAAGCGGTGGGGAAATGAGGAGCATGGGAGCCCATAGGGTGGCCAGATCCTAGAACCTGACCCCGCCCACTTCTAGTATCTGGATAACGACCTACATGATAATCACTAGACTGGGAAGACGACTCGGTTGAGGGGCTGAAGGGAGCGCACAGGCGTTGAGCTCTAGTGCTCCCCCTGCAGAAACGCATCCTTTGACACAAGAGGAGACGGAGAAGAAGAATTCCAAGAAATAGAGGAAGACAGACACAGACCAGACCGAGAGAAATAAAGATATGCAACAAGGTCTAAGTAGCAGTTCAGCTGGCCACTTCTCCTTCTCGTCACAGTGAGCAGGCAGTGTAACCCAACAACCGACTCATTTGAAAAACCATAGGGAAACGCCATTTTATCGACCTGACTACAATGCAATCGAAGGACGCCCGTCATAATTAATCTCTAATAATTAATGAGAGCTGAAGGCCGGATCATATTGGAGCATGCAGAATCGCTAACAAGAGTGGAGGTTCGATCTTGAACAGTGTTAAAACTTAATGCGATTTGATGTGAAAACCTTGGAACTTAATTGAACATCGTTAAAACTTAATGCGATTGATATGAAATCGCCACATCCATGTCCCATCACCTTAAACACCATCGAATGCACCCGCATCTGGGAACAGGGCAACATTTGATTGAGGACACATGGTAGAAATTGATTGGAGCAGATCTTTGTTTGGGCCGCTCGCGCAGTGGAAATCCGAACCCGAAAAATATTAGGGCGAATTTGATAAGAAATTTGTGTCTAAACTCTCCCTCCATACGCCTACCCAACTTCGGACCCAAAAAAGATTAGGGTGGAATTCAATTGGTTTTCGCGTCACAAAATTGGTCGACGTCAACAGGCTATTTTGGAATGCAAATTTGATTTGAATTATGGTTTATCGCCGTTTGAAGTCCGGCAGGCACGACTTAAGAACAATTTTGTTTGATCCCATCTTATAAAATTTGTGGTGGTTTTCTTTGATAATACACATATTTATAATAAATCATGGGAATACCACACTAGTAAACATGTGGAAAAGTTATATAAATTATTGAGAACAATCATTTTTATGTAAAAATATCCAAATGTGCTTTTGGGAAATAAGAATTTGAGTATTTGGTTCATATTGTTTTAAAGGAAGGAATGAAGTTGGAGCCTCAAAAGATGCAAGCTATTACAAAATGACCTATTCCTAAGAAAATCAAGGTTCTTAGAATATTTTTTAGACTTACATGATATTATTGATAATTTGTTAAAAATTATGCATGCATTTCAAGTCCACTCACATATCTCTTGAAGAAAATATCATTTATATGGAATGATGAGGCTACTTTGGCATTCTCTCTTTTAATGGATGCCATGTCTTCTACACCAACATCGGTTGCACCTAATTTTGGTAAAACATTCATAATAGAGTGTGAGGCACTAGGACAAGGAATTTACGTAACATTAACACAATAAGGGATATCATTGGCTTTTAAAAGCAAGGAATTCAAAGAAAATATTTGGTGAAATCTACGTATGAAAAATAAATGGAAGCAATATTACATGCAATAAAAAATGGGGATAGTATATCACTGGGAGGTAATTTAAAGTCAAGATATACCATGATAGCATAAAGTATTTTTTTAATCTATGGATTTCATTGGAAGATTAACAAAAATGAGGAGAAAAATGCAAAGTTTTAATTTTGAGATAATCTGCAAAAAGGGTAAGGAAAATTTAGTACATGATGCTCTTTCTAAAATAGAAGAGGCCTCAAATTTATATCCAATTACATTTTCTATTCCTAGGTGGCTACAAGAAGCTTGCCATAATGGAAAAATGACAATAGTACTAAACAAAAACTAAAATTTATAAAGGATGGGATGAACTCTATGGAGCATTGGGAGTGAAAGAGATATACTTTGGTGCAAATGTAGAATATTTTTATGCACGCAAGCATATTTGAATAAACAAATATTAAGGGAGTCCCATGTCTCTCTGATGGTAGGATGCGGGGTTCCTTAAAACATCTCAAAGGATCAAAAAATATATTTTTGGAAGGAATGAAGAAAGATATTCAAAATTTTGTAAGAGAAGGTCAGGTTTGCATAATAAATAAAGAGAGATAGTAAAATCTCTAGGGTTACTTCAACCATTCCACATACATATTCAAAGACTAGAAGATATATCAATAGACTTTATTACAGGGTTACTGTAATATAAAGGTAAGTATTACATTTTTGTGGTCATTTATATAGACAAATTTTGTAGATTTTTTTTGTAGAGCTCAAAGTACATAAACAACAAGCCAAGTGGCAGAAGTGTCTGTGAAAGAAATTCATAATCTTCATGGTTTTCCTAAAGTAATATTAACAAGAAACTTTTGGAAATAATTATTTAATATGAGTGGAGAAACACTAGCTGCCATAAGTTCTACATATCAAACACAATCAAATGGTCAAACAAAAACAGTTAACAAATGTTTTTAAGGTTATCTACAATGTTACTCTTTAGAAAAGAAATCTTAATGGATGAAGTGGGTTCATCAAGGAAGAATGGTAATATGATACTACCTATCACACATCTACTAAAATTTCCCCATTTAAGGCCCTTTACGGATATCCAACTCCTAGTATCTCATACTTTTTGCAAGATAAGTCCAAAGTATAGGAAACAGAGTCACATATGGAAAATACTAAAGAAACTTTGAAAATTATTATGGAAAACCTTCAAATGACATGAAACATGATAAAACAACAAGGGGAACAACATTGAAGTGAAAGATAATTTAAGGATGGTAATTGGGTATTTTTTAGATTATAGCATTATAAGCAATATTCATTCAAGAAAAAGAAGAATAAAGAATTAGCTCAAAAATGTTATGGCCCTAAATAATTATTCATAGGATTGCACAAGTGGTATAGAAGTTATATTTTCCTTCTTCTTGCATTCATAAGGTTTTTCATTTATCTTGCCTAAAAAAGGTTTTGGGAAAAAATATTCCAATGTAAATAGAACTTCCAAAATTAGATGAAGAATGAAAGTTGATTCTTGAACCACAAAAAGTTATAGATAAACATTCTATATCTCTTTGACATATAGCCATTATGAAGTACCTAATCAAGTGGAAGAATATTCCTCTAGAATAAGGTACATGGTAAAATGATCAATTCGTGATGAAATACCCACGGCCAAAGGGTTCGTTTGAAGTTTTGACAAAGGTTTTGTTATATGTTTTATATAACGTGCGGTGGAATAGTTTTATTGTTTGTTAAGGTCTCACACAGTGATCAATTTGAAGGGTAGGTCCGAATTTCAATTAGAATGGCATATATCTATGTCACCCTTCCATAATGAAAAGCTTAAAAAAAAAAAACTTTTCAATTGATCACAATAAATTATTTTTACATTTCATTTTCAGAAAGACAAAACCATCAATCTTTATATTAATAAAAGACTGTTACATATACAACAATGAAGAAGGCTCCATCTTTCATTGCTTAAATATCTCATTGGCAATGTCAACATAAGTCTTGAAGACATTATTATAAGAATTTGGATACATACCACCGGGATATAGGAGATTCTTATGTGTCAGATTGTGTAATGCAATTTTGACTTTGTCTCACAAGGAGCAGTAGCATGGAGGTCTGGATTTTTCTTATAGAACTTTTTTATTATTATTTGAAACATTGTTTATAGATATGAAGTCAAAAATAAAATTATGAGCATGGTGGACAATTAGTCAAGCTCATGATGCCAAACCATGATGATGTAAGTTTGGAATTTAACATTTTTACATGTTAAAGACAAATAGTCAAAATCACTGACAACTTAGTATGCCATAATTAATAATCATTCACTGTTCACTTTTGTTAATAGGTTTATGTCACACGATGATCTCTCTTCTCTGGCATTTACTTGTATTGAAGATCACTATTCTAGGAATAAGGAGTTATTTTCTCCAAAATAACCCTAGCCAAACATTGACAATGCATCAAGGATATCTTTCTATGCTTCATAAGTACATATGTTCTACTTCTAAATCATGTCTTGGAAGTGGTTGTTTTGCTGGAAATTATTCACCAGTTGGTTTCATACCAAAGTCTTTTTCACATTTTCAGCATCCAATACATGAAAAAGATAATGGTTTTAAACAACATAAATATTTGAAATTTTGCAAGAATTGTCTGGCACACTTTGAATATGAATTTTGAAGTCAAGTGCATGATGCTGTATAGGATCAAGTGTCATTTTGAATACCAAATGTTTCACAAGAAACTTCTCAACATGCTACCCTACAATAAGGATTAAATGACAATATTGCATCAACTATTTCCATAATAAAAGTGCACCTCGGCCATAAGACTAAACAACTACAAATGTTGTAGATCTAACAGGACCACACAATCAAATGTATTCCACAAGGCCAATACTGTATGAAAAATGAAAAGGAGTTTGCAACCAAAAATACCTTAGGCAACTAATTCAATTAGATACACCAAACCATTAGCAAAAAGGAAAACCAACCTACTCAAAAGGCAAGCGTTTACCTCCTTTGACAAAATTTTGAGTTCCGAAACAAGGGCCTTTATTGTCTTGTCAATGCCCCTAGTAATTTGAATGGGGTTTGCACCTGCTGCAACAACCTAAACAAAAGGTTTCATTTCAAATTATTTTCCACAAATTTAAGATACAACCATTGTCAGTTTTGTATTTCCTAACAAGCTCATAAATTTTGACAAAAGAACCAAAATTTTTAAATACCTGATAGCAATTTTTTCACTCAAAAACTATCTTAGACTCAATAAGCCCAACCCAAAACTAAAAAACCAAACACCATAAGACCCTACAAAAATGAATAGATGATATTAATCCAGTACTATCGACAAAAAGTTACCTTTACACCCTCACTTATTAAACCTTGTGCTGTTGAATTTTAACTTCAACTGCTGCAGCAGAAGGACGGATGCAGCAACAACATTTTTTTTTGGAGGTTGCTTGCATGCCATCCAGAAATTTAATTCAGCATTTAAAATTCCTGCAAGTTTTTTTTGTAGATGGCCGCAGCCATATTTCTGTACAGGATTGTATTTAAACACAACAACCAGCATTAACGCAATTCACAAACCAGAAATTAAACAAACAGAAATTTACCCCCCAGTTTTGTAAATTCAAAAGGAGGACAAGTGGAGCATTAATATTGGATCGCATGAAATTGAAGGGAATCTGAAAACTTGAAAACTGGACCCAAATTTTTTATAAGGCACATTGGATTGCGAATTTGTGTTACAAATTAGGCAGACGTCAGCATCCCATTTTGGAACGCGAATTTGGTTTGAAATTCAATCTATTCAGACTTTTGAAGTCTGACAGAAAGGGTTCTTTAATGTTTTGGTAGTTAAATTTTATGTATGCTTTAATATATACATATGTTTTAAACATATTTTATGTATATATCATATGCGAAATGAAAGGTGGGCCATAGAATTTAGTTTTAATTTTATTTTTTTTAAAAGAGGGTTTATTATAATATGTTCTATTTGTTACAACATATAAAAATAAAAAGGACAAAAAAGCTTGGTAGTTTTTTTTTATAGACAGTACGTAAATTTTTTATTACACAGCAGTGTGTAAAAAGTGAAAGACTGAGTGTAAATTTTTAAGTGTGTTGGGAAAAATACTGAGAGGGGGGGGTGAATCAGTATTTAGTGCAGACAATAAAACCTTTTATTTCTTCCTTTCTAAAAACCCATACGCTACTTTCCTGAAGCCAACTAGCGTATATACGCGGATATCCTTTACAGAACTCACATATATACAGTGAACTAATTATGCATTAATTCTTGACTTAGATCTTTGCATTATTCAATCATTAGATGTTTATAAAACAGTAAATAGGTGCAGAAAGAATAGAATAATCATCACACATAAGCAACACACATGAACACCAGGATTTTAGGTGGAAACCCAATTCGGGAGAAAACCACCGTTGTCGTTGTCTCAGTCTTCAATCTTTATTATTAAGAAAACTTCTTACAACCATGTACTGGTGCAGACTCATACCAGTACGCAGGCACCCACCTGCAGAAGGTTACGACCTTCTCTCGTTTACCAGCCTCTCCTGGAAGGGAGCTACGACCCCCTGCACTCGTTTACCAGCCTCACCTAGAAGGGAGCTACTACCCCCTGATATTAGCACCAGCCTCTACTGGCAGAAAGATTCTACTTTCAGACTGAAGGCTTCAACCCTCAGATCCACAGCAGACCATGTTTCATCAATTTTCAAACTGGATCAAACAGCTTCAACACAATTCTTCACTTATCAGCAAACATCCTTTTTTTTATTGCATCAAACAGAACAATGAAACCACTGTAACCAGAATATCAGAGATAGCCTAGACTTCAGAATAGATATGTAGAAACTCAATCAGCTTTGAGCAACCTTCAGTTCAGATACCATACGCGCTTTTCTTTAATTAGACCCACGTATATACGCACTTTTAATAAAGCTAACCCGCGTATACATTTGTGCACTTTTTCAAAAAAAATCCATAACAGCCCATACGTGCCTTTGTTTAAACAGAGCCGCGTATATACGCGCTTTCCATGAAACGAACCTGCGTATAGATCTATAAAATACAAACTTTGCAGAACATACCAGATCTATGAACTTACACAGATTTCTTCAACAGATTTGCGCCAAGTCTTCATTACCTCCTTTTAGATCATCCTAGAGATTCATCATTTCCAGATCTAGAGATTTTGAACCTTCCTCATATTCATAGGTGCATCAAATATTCAGATCTATCGATTAAGAACAGAGTTCAACCATACAGATTAAATTCAGAGTGAATTATTCATTAAAGCCCAGACACTTGCACCCCTTTGCACAATGAATTTCTTCTCCTTATATAGATTTTGTCTTTTTCAATACCATGAGTCAAAACCACATTACTTCCGATGGTATTCCTAGAAGAGATCAAATAGACAATCCAACGCTCAATACAATGGGTCAATACCATGGTAAAGTCCCCTGGTTTTATAAATTTAGAGCGCAATTAGGCATATGCGACTTGGCACGATCTTTTCCGCGTGCATACGCGACTTCCCCTACCTTGTTTAACATTCTTCTTGCACATACTGGAGATTATTTCTTTTGCAACTTCTGTATTGATTGTAGATACATCATATTTACATCATTATCAAGTACAACTTCATCAGATAGGTTGCCATCAAGGGCAATACTCTGCATCATATTGCCAATCATATCATTTCATCAATTAGGTTGCCATCAAAGACAACACATGCCAACAATCTCCCCCTTTGGAATTGATGGCAACCACGATGGTGTTTGATCACCACATCAGATAGATACCATGATAGTCTCCCCCTATTCAAACACCTTGTTACTCTCCCCCTTTGACATCAAGGGCAAAGGGCGGATCAAAACCAACACAAGGTGTTTCTCCTCATGTAGAAAGAAGAGTGTTGTAGATCTGATGTGCACTGAAGTTACCATGCTCCCCCCGAGTTCAAGCTGAATCTTCAAACATATTATTCAATGAAGTATATGACTCTATGACCTTCCTATTACCAAGGACTTACATCAAAGATCCAACCAAGTGGATTTACATATATGAGACTCAAGTACCCAACCAAGTGGGTTTACACATTTTGACTCAACTACCAGACCAAGTGGGTTTACAAATTGAACAAGTCCTTACATGAGTGAATATTACAATTTTACATCATAGGTCTCATCATGATCTTTTCATCAAATTACAGATATGACTTTTTATGACCACTACCAAGGAGACTTCAAGAGAGATCATGTTTCAGAATCAATGCATTATACTCAGCAAGGCTAATGCTCCCCCTGAAGTTGTTCATCCAATGCATCCTTTCCATATGACCAAAGCTCCTCCTGAACCTGTACATCAATTTACTTCTTCATCTCCCCCTTAGCTTGTGCATCTTGAACACTTTCAATAGAAGATCACCAAGGCATCTTTACCCATAATCAGAGAATGAAATAGAAATATAAGAGCTAAAACATCACCAGAGATACCATACAGCATCAGATATATCAAACAGTACTGCAGTTGTGCTGAAAAATGCTGACCCCAAACAAAATTTGTCAGCAACTTAACCATACGCGGCTTTCTGTGGATAAACTCGCGTATATACGCGACTGTCTTTCAGGAAATCCGTGTATCCAATTTAATCTTCTGAATTTAATTAGATCTGCTCTTCTGAGAGGCAGAGACAACACCCAGCTTCTGTCTGAGATATTCGAACACTTCCTTGGGCAGAGGTTTGGTAAATATATCAACAACTTGTTCTTTAGAGGGAACATAGTCCAACTTCACCTTCTGTTCAAGCACTTGTTCACGTAAGAAGTGATACTTGATGGGAATGTGCTTGGTCTTTGAACGCATGACAAGATTCTTTGAGATACTGATGGCACTTGTATTATCACACATAATGGAGATAGGAGGTGTAAATTTGATTTGAAAATCTTGCAAGGTTTGCATCATCCAAAGGAGTTGAGTGCAACAAGACGCGGCAGCCACATATTCTGCTTCTGTTGTAGATAAGGCAATAGAATTTTTCTTCTTGTTGAACCAAGATACCAACTGGGGCCCCATATGAAATGCACCACCACTAGTGATTTTCCGATCATCAACATTTCCAGCCCAATCTGCATCAGTGTATGCATGAAGAGTGAGATCAGCATTTTTTGGATACCATAATCCAAAGTCTTGAGTTCTTTGTAGATATTTGAATATTCTTTTGAAAGCCTGAAGGTGAGACTCTTTTGGATTAGCTTGGAATCGTCCAACAATCCCAACTTCATGCATAATTTCCGGTCTAGTCCCAATGAGATAAAGTAGGCTTCCTATCATTGATCTGTATTCTGGTTGATTCACCGCGGGAGAATCATCATGAGAACTGAGATTGCATCCGGTTATCATTAGTGTACTTACAGGTTTGCATTCTTCCATGCCATACTTCTTCAGAATTTGCTTAAGATATTTTGCTTGTGATAAGAATATACCATCTGTAGTTTGATGCACTTGCAAGCCAAGAAAGAATGTTAGTTCTCCAAGTAAGGACATTTCAAATTCTTGCTGCATGACAGAAGCAAATTTCTAACTCATAGATTCTTCATTACTCCCAAAAATGATATCATCAACATATACAACCACAATTAATAGTTTATCATTTTCAATTTTTGTGTATAAGTTGTTATCAACAGACCCCTTTGAAAAACCTTGTTGATGAAGATATTTTTCAAGACGATAATACCATGCCCTTGGAGCTTGTTTGAGACCATATAGAGCCTTTTTAATTCTACAAACAATATTTTCATCATTTCCCAAAATGAATCCTTCTGGTTGTTCTATATAAACTTCTTCTTGTAGATCACCATTGAGAAATGCAGATTTAACATCCATTTGATAAACTTTGATTTGTTGAAAACTTGAAAAAGCAAGAAACATTCTTATGGCTTCAAGTTTTGCTACAGGAGCAAAAGTTTCTTCAAAGTCTATACCTTCTTGTTGAGTATACCCCTGGCAAACCAGTCTAGATTTGTTTCTTATAACAGCCCCATTCTCATTTAACTTGTTCTTGAATATCCATTTAGTTCCAATGACATTTTTATCATGAGGTCTTGGTACCAATTCCCAAGTGTGATTCTTTCCAATTTGATCAAGCTCTTCATTCATGGCTTGAATCCAACATTCATCTTTGCTAGCTTGATTGACATTGTGTGGTTCAATCATGGAAAGAAATGCCAGATAGCTAGAAGATCCCACAAGATTCCTCCTTGTTTGTACACCTGATTCCTTGTCTCCCAAAATTTGAGATTTAGGATGATTCTTTTGAACATATATGGATGGAGCTTTTTTAGATAAATCATCTTCAAGTTCTTCATTGGATCCATTGTCTATATCATTTCTATTTGATGCAGAAGGAAAAAAGTCACCATCATCTTCATCTACTGTTTGTTTTTCTTCTTTAGGGGCTGTAGGAGACTCATCAATAACAACATCAATACATTCAACAATCTTCCGAAGCCTTTTATTGTAACATTTGTATGCTCTGCTTGTAGATGAGTAACCAAGAAGTATTCCTTCATATGATCTGGGTTCAAACTTGCCAAGCTTTTCGTCATTATTTTTTATAAAGCATTTACTTCCAAAAACTCTAAAATGCTTCACAGAGGGAGAATTACCATACCAGAGTTCATATGGAGTTTTATCACTATTTACCCGAACATGTGCCTTTTTAAGAATATTTGCTGTTGTGTGAGCTGCTTCTCCCCAAAAAGTGTCAGGTGTTCCAAAATCATCAAGCATAGCTCTAGCCATTTGTTGAATTGTTCTATTCATTCTTTCTGCTACACCATTTTGTTGTGGAGTGCCTGCTACAGAAAACTGTCTTTTTATGCCATGTTGTTCACAAAATTCAAGAAATTCATCTGATGTATATTCTCCTCCTCGATCAGATCTGAGACACTTGATTTTTAGATCCAATTCATTTTCAACCAGAGCTTTGAAGATCTGAAATTTATCAAATGCTTCATCTTTGTGTTTAAGCAACCCGATCCAACACATTCTAGAGAAATCATCAATAAATAAGATATAGTATTGTTCACCACGTGGTGACTTTTTCCTCATAGGTCCACATATGTCAGTATGAATGAGTTCAAGAGGCCTACTTGATGACCCTTCCTTGGCATTAAATTGCACTCTGGTCTGTTTACTGAATTGGCAAGATTTGTATATGATACTTTCCGGTAGAGTAATATTGGGAAGACCACGAACAGCTTTAAGTCTGCTTGATTTGTTGATTTGAGAGAAGCTCAGATGCCCCAACCTTCTATGCCATAGCCAATTTTCAGAAGATTTGCTCAAGTAACATTGATATTTGCAGTTCTTCAATACATATAGGTTGCTTGGAGTTCTTTTTCCTTTTATAATTGTTTTACCTGTATCAAGATCATGTACCACACATTCTTTTGAACTAAAGACAACTTCAGTTCCTTGATCACAGATTTGACTTACACTTAACAGGTTATGTCTTAATCCATCCACATACATGACATTATTAGCTTTCACCTTTTCTTTTAGAAAAACAGACCCTTTTCCCTTAATGACAGGAGGTGTATCATTTCCAAATGTAACATTCTTTTCCTTTTCTAGAGCATTATATGCAAGAAGTTTGTTTTTGTCACCTGTCATATGTTTTGAGCATCCGCTATCAATATACCATTGATTTTCTTCACCTTCTGCAAATAAATCTATGCCACGATTTTCAACCTGTATTTCCTTCTTTTTCCATACTTTGGAGCTTGAAGGGACATGTTCTTTTGGCTGGACTTTGCTCCTGCATTCAGATTCTTCATGGCCAAAGTTATTGCAATAAGCACATTCAACTTCATTTTGAAGAGGAGAAAATTTGTTATAGGTATTCTTCTTTGGTTCAATATCCATCCTTTTCTTTCTTGCTTCTCTTGTCATGATGGTTTTATAAGAAACACATTGAACAAATTTATGACCAAAATTGTGACATGAGAAACATTGTCCATTGAAGTAGAAATTTATGCAATCATGAAACCTTCTATTTGGATTTACCTATTGGTTGGAGCTTCTTTGAAAGTTATTCCTGTTAGTGTTCCTTGAATTGAGATGATCCTGCTTTACCTGTAAATATTCCTTACTTCCTTGTTGAGTGGCAGAATATTGTAAACCAGTTGTAGCTGCCTTTAGATAGTTCAGTGCTGAAGCCTGAGAGGATTCTCCAATATATCCAAGACCTGTTTCTATAAGAGGAGAACATTGTACCTTGATAATCTCATCTAAGGTTTCAGATCCTTTAGCAAATCTGAGATTCAGAGTCTTTTCTTTCTCCAATTCTTTTCTTAGACTTACCACTTCACATTCTGCTTTCTCCCTGTGTTTCTTTTCTTCTTCAATCTAATTTTTCAGCGTCTCTATG
This sequence comes from Pinus albicaulis, assembly GCA_034641835.2. Taxonomy (NCBI): domain Eukaryota; kingdom Viridiplantae; phylum Streptophyta; class Pinopsida; order Pinales; family Pinaceae; genus Pinus; species Pinus albicaulis. The sequence goes on from CM076576.1 coordinate 493,495,077, forward strand.
ATTATTTTACTTTCTTCTAAGCATATTTTGAGTTGATTTTTTTCATCAAGAAAATCATTGTCCTCTAGAGCATCCAAAAAATTATCTTTTTCTTCTTTAGATTCCTCTTCAAATGCCATGAGAAGTCTGAAATCTTGTTCACATTCTTCCTCACTATCAGATAACCCATCACTGTCTTCATGAGTATAGTAACTTTTCTTAGTGCTAGATCGGTTCTTATTCCTTCTTGCTACTTCCTTCCCTTTAGCGGGTGTTTCTTTATGAGGACACTTAGCAGCATAATGACCAACTCTTCCACACTCAAAACATTTGAAAGGAAGCTTACCTCTGAACCGTACTGTGCCTAGTTGGAGTTTCTTTACAAAATTTGCCTCATCTTCTTCTGAGATATATCCTGCTTCTTGTACTTCTTTCCCTTTTGTAGAAGCTTTGAAGACTGCCTCTTTGACTTCAGATGGTCCTCCTCTTCTCATTTCATATGCAGTTAGTATGCCATGAAGTTGCACCATAGTAATATTTTGAAGATACTGTTTCTCTTCAAGAGCAAAAACTTTTGACTCAAACTTTGCCGTTAGCGATCTTAAAATTTTCTCAACCAAAGTAGATTCGGTTATTGTTTCTCCTAGATTTCTCATACGATTTACAACATCATCAACACGTAAAAAGAAACTGGCAATAGTCTCATCATTATGCATTCTTAAATTTTCATATTCGATTCTGAGAGTATGAAGTTTTGCACTTTTAACCTTTGCATCACCTTCATAACTTAGAATGATTTTGTCCCATATTTACTTTGCTGTATTCAGCTGCATGACTTTGAAAAATTCTGATTCAGTTAGACTTCCTGTTATAGCATTGACCGCTTTTGCATTTGATTCATAATTCTTCCTTTTAGTTGGATCTGTTGGTGTAGCAGCTGGATAGTGATATCCTTGTTCAACAATGGCCCACACATCTGCTCCCATAGACTGAAGATAGGATCTCATCCTTATTTTCCAGAAGATTAAATTACTTCCATTGAAGAGAGGAGGCTTGATAGATGTTGTTCCCTCTTGATTGCTCATCTTGCTTGATCTTCCTTCTAGCGGTTAAGCCTTTTCAGAAGGACCTGCTCTGATACCAATTGTTGGGAAAAATACTGAGAGGGGGGGGGGGGGTGAATTAGTATTTAGTGCAGACAATAAAACCTTTTATTTATTCCTTTCTAAAAACCCATACGCTACTTTCCTGAATCCAACTAACGTATATACACGGATATCCTTTACAGAACTCGCGTATATCGAGTGAACTAATTATGCATTAATTCTTGACTTAGATCTTTACATTATTCAATCATCAGATGTTTAGAAAACAGTAAACAGGTGCAGAAAGAATAGAATAATCATCACACATAAGAAACCCACATGAACACCAGGATTTTAGGTGGAAACCCAATTCGGGAGAAAACCACCGCTGCCGGCATCTCAGTCTTCAATCTTTATTATTAAGAAAACTTCTTACAACCATGTACTGGTGCAGACTCATACCAATACGCAGGCACCCACCTGTAGAAGGTTACGACCTTCTCTCGTTTACCAGCCTCTCCTGGAAGGGAGCTACGACCCCCTGCACTCGTTTACCAGCCTCACCTGGAAGCGAGCTACTACCCCATGATATTAGCACCAGCCTGTACTGGCAGAAAGCTTCTACTTTCAGACTGAAGGCTTCAACCCTCAGATCCACTGCAGACCACGTTTCATCAATTTTCAAACTGGATCAAACAGCTTCAACACAATTCTTCACTTATCAACAAACATCCTTTTTTTTATTGCATCAAATAGAACAATGAAACCAGTGTAACCAGAATATCAGAGATAGCCCAGACCAGAATAGATATGCAGAAACTCAATCAGCTTTGAGCAACCTTTAGTTCAGATACCATACGCGCTTTTCTTTAATTAGACCCGCGTATATACGTGCTTTTAATAAAGCTAACCCGCATATACATTTGTGCACTTTTTCAAAAAAAATCCCTAACAGCCCGTACATGCCTTTGTTTAAACAGAGCCATGTATATACGCGCTTTCCATGAAACGAACCTGCGTATAGATCTATAAAAGATAAACTTTGCAGAACAGACCAGATCTATGAACTTACCCAGATTTCTTCAACAGATTTGCACCAGGTCTTCATTACCTCCTTTCAGATCATCCTAGAGATTCATCATTTCCATATCTAGAGATTTTGAACCTTCCTCATATTCATAGGTGCATCAAAGATTCAGATCTATCGATTAAGAACAGAGTTCAACCATACAGATTAACTTCAAAGTGAAGTATTCATTAAAGCCCAGACACTTGCACCCCTTTGCACAATGAATTTCTTCTCCTTATATAGATTTAGCCTTTTTCAATACCATGAGTCAAAACCATATTACTTCCGATGTTATTCCTAGACGGGATCAAATAGACAATCCAGCGCTCAATACAATGGGTCAATACCATGGTAAAGTCCCCTGGTTTTATAAATTTAGAGCGCAATTAGGCATACGTGACTTGGCACGATCTTTTCCGCGTGCATACGTGACTTCCCCTAAACAAACCCGTGTATGCTTTGTGACATACCTTGTTTAACATTCTTCTTGCACATACTGGAGATTCTTTCTTCTGCAACTTCTGTCCTGATTGTAGATACATCAGATTTACATCATTATCAAGTACAACTTCATCAGATAGGTTGCCATCAAGGACAATACTCTGCATCATATTTCCAATCATCTCATTTCATCAATTAGGTTTCCATCAAGGACAACACATGCCAACAAAGTGTGTATGCACAGCAGTGTGAAAGTGAAAAACACAGCAGAGTGTTCTAGAGACAGAGTATGTTTGTTTTGAACAGACAGTGAGTTGGTTTTATGCACTGCGTTTTGTAACAGTCATAATTTTGTAATCCCTCTCAGTGAGGAAGAAGTGTAATAGTTTTTTTTGAGTTATTGAAGGGAATAGAAGTTTGTTTTCAAAGTATTGAAATTTTGTCTCCTGTCAAAGAAATTTTTATTTTCTCTGTGTTAGAGGAAGGGAGATTTATTCTCCATTCATTATTATGGAATTTTTCAATATTCCAACATGTGCAAGAACAACATATGTTGTGGTTCCATCCCCAGCTAAATCATTTGTCTTTTCCACAGCTTGCCTTACCAACTTGGCCCCAATATTTTCAACTGGGTCCTCTAATTCAACCAATAAAAAGGCCAAAACCATAACATTGAGATACATTTCATTACACTTTCAATAACAATAAAATTTGACTCAGCCATAACCCTTTCCTTTTATTGTTGTGAAAAGATTTATGAATTACTCTAATGTGGCTAGTCCATAGGCCAAGTAGACCACTGGGTAACAAATATGTTTCCTTTCACCTTTGAGTTTTCAAATTATGCCTACCAAATCTAATACATTTAAGAGGGGGAACTAATACAACGTTAAAAAGAAAACCAGAGCACACATCTACAAATTACCTCCTTAGCTATTGTCACACCATCATTAACTATTTTCGGAGAACCATGCTTTCTCTCCAAGACAACATTTTGCCCTTCGCCCCAAGGGTGACTCCAACAAGATCAGCAAGTTTGTTCACACCGCCTGCAAGACAAATTGACAATGCTTTCAGTAAGTGTGCAATTGAATGCCGGACCATATGCCAAAACAACCCTCCATGAAAAATTAAAATAACACATTAAAATCGAATATAAGTGGACAAGGAAAGATCCACCGCAGTGAAGTTTCACGTGCGGGTGACCTTCCTTTAAACATAATTTTTTCTCTGACCTGCAATTTTTTTGTCACTGAGCCATCCTTGTTGAAGTACAACTCCTTTTCCATAGCTCTTGTATTAACTACCTTCTCTATGTCGCGTAATCTCAGAGTCCCTCTTCTGCTTGAGCGATTAAAGGAAATGGGTGAAAAAACTGAAAGAGAAGACAATTGTCTGCCATAATTATCAAACATTACACCCAACTTCTTCCCCTTTCCATTGTTACCCAATGAGGTAGATGTGGCAATTGTTGTCATACTGCCCAAAGCAGAGGCCATCTTCTCTTATCCTGAATATAGAATTACAAGATCTTCATATTAGTATGAACCTTAAAAAACATGACTCCCATTACTAAAAACCACTTTTAAGTTGTAATAGGCAAACTAAACAACTATCGCAACTTTTGGCAACTTCTGGAGCATTAAGAGAGAAACAACCAAAGATAAATACAACCACAATCCTCATTTTAATGAGACCGGACTATATATTTGCATTAAGATAATAGAAAGAAATCATGACTATATTAAGGCTAGCACAAAACAATCTTTAACCAGTGTCTCTCGCGGCCTTCAGGTTGCCATGCTAGAGGTTGCATATTTTTAATTTAAATTCTTGACCTCTCATGCCCATCTATGAATGCATCCAATGGGATATCTACATCAAATGCTCCTTTATATCCCAAAAAACAAATTCCCTACTACAAGAGCACCAGTATTGATGGATCACCCCACACCATCCCACCCACTAGAAACGGTGAAAAAGGAAACCCAAGAAAACTTCTGAAATATCTCAATATGACTATATGGGTGGTTCTTATGAATCAACCAACCATTCAGAACATGCTCATCAATCCAAACCATGAGTATTATGTGACGATATTCAAGCAGGCACTGAATCAGATTTCTGAAGCTATGTTAGAGAAACCCTAAACTCTCATTGAAAATAGGTGAAATGTGGCACCACTCAGACATTGACATGTGCCAATTGGTACAAGTGGTATAAAATTGGCATGCTCAAACAACGAGGTGATGCAGGAATGACATGAGGGAGAAAATATAAGAAAATCCCCAAATCTGGAGAACTAAAGCTCATCACAAACCTGAGATTGACAACTTTACATGATGTAACCTATGAAATCGTAAATGGAGAAATCATAGTAACAATAAAGTAACCTATGTAACAATAAAGTCAGATTCATCCTGGGAGTGGTAATGGGATAAATCATAGTGAACAACAGGAAACATGCAGAGTTGCTTACAATCAAATAGATGAAAAAACACATACAAAAAACCTAGATAATAATCATGAACAAGCTTAATATTGAATTATGAACCGTAAAGGAACTTACAAAATGTGACATTACGAACCTGGTCAAGCGCACAAGCAAAAATATCCTGGACATGACCCTGGTTGACAAGTTGTATTACTCATGATGCAAGAGGATTTGTACCTGCACTGCCAAGTCAATCAAAATCCATCATTATCTATACAATAAATACAAGTAATTGATGTAGTATTTTTTACTCTAAGATGCATTCTTATGATAATGTTAGAACATATGTTGAAAATTTAAAAACATACCTGAATAAGCTCCTCTTCGTTTCAAGAACAATTTATTGGAGTCGCATGAACTTGGAACAAGCCTCCCACGATCTGAAAGAGTAGCAACTAAGCCAACAGTGAATTTTTTGTTGCTATGCTGGATCGAGGGAGGTTTGCTTCAAGATTAAATCGCTCCAATAAATTATTCTCTACTAAACATGGCCAACCACGCGAAGGTGGAAGCTCTTATGGCCCCTCCCCCCCCCTTCACATCACTCTCAATTCTCCAATACCCAATCTATATTTCATTTTCTACTTTCATGAGCATAAAAAAAAATATTCAATAACTAATAAAAAAATAATTCAACAAAAAGTATGCAAGGAAACATTGCAATTAATGCTTGACATACAAATATTATGATAAATGAGTTTTTTATATAACGCAACAAATGTTCCAAGTATGGTAACGTTTGTCTTATAATAATACAATATTTTACATTATCAAATTTTCTTTTTCTTCTTCCTATTTCTAAAGCTCCTAATTACATCATCAATATCATCGTGCTCTGCTCCTGTTTTGTGCCTTTCGACCCGTACTGTTGACCTAGTTGTGTAGTCACGATGTCTGGTCTCATCTAGTGACGGGGCATCGCCTAAAAAAACAGATAATATTAAATTTTAATTGTCAGTTTTTAAATATCATTGAACTAGTTCGGTAATATTAATAAAAAAACTTGCAATGAGATTATTTACCTGGTGCACCAGTTGTCGCTGCTGACCTAGTTGCGTAGTCACAATGTCTGGTCTCATCCAGTGACGGGGCATTGCCTACAAAAAAAGATAATATTAAATTTTAATTGTCAATTTTTAAATATCATTGAACTAGGTCGGTAATATTAATAAAAAAAATTGAAATGAGATTATTTACCTGGTGCACCAGTTGTCGCCGCTGACCTAGTTGCGTAGTCACGATGTCTGGTCTCATCCAGTGACGGGGCATCGCCTACAAAAACAAATAATATTAAATTTTGATTGTCAGTTTTTAAATATCATTGAACTAGTTCGGTAATATTAATAAAAAAAATTGCAATGAGATTATTTACCTGGTGCACTAGTTGTCGCCATTGGGACTTTTGCCCTGTCTTCCTCTCTGGTGGTAAGATCCTCAAGGAAACATTCTCTGTCATTTAAACAAAAAACGTTATAAGGACAACCATCAAAGTATAATTAGAAAAAATGATAAGTGGAAATTAATTACCGTCACGGCCCTCGCTGATAGTAGCATTGTCGGCTTGGTCCCCACTATAATGATCAGGTTGCACGTGAGGATCATCTACATCTGGCTCTAAAACTGGGTTATTTTCCTTGTCGGTAGTGCTGCTCCCCTGATTTAAACAAAGTTGTTGGACATTAAATTTATGGACGAAAACAAACATATTGAAAGGTCAATGTCTTACCTTATCAGGCATTCTGGATGATGGGACCTGCCCCAAGCTTCTGCGACGTTCAACTACGGCTTGATAGCCGAAATGGAAAGCGATATTTTTATCTTCCTCTATAGTTTCTATTCCGAAGTCATCACCCTACATTACATATGATTGTGTATTTTTAATCATATTTGATAGGATTACAAAAACGTTGGAAGGCGACACAATTAATTATAAGATGTTTAGCTACTTAATTACAATTCTTGTGGCTAATTTCAAGTAGCCGCCCTGGCCTAACTTGTGATGGCCCTTTTTTTCAATCCTAGCTTTGGTTGCCTTTGAGGTGTCAGGCAACCTAGCATCAAAATATTGAAGTCAGATATGACGTAGCACACTTTTATTTTAGACATAGAGAAAATTAAAGCTATTGAATTAAAGTTGTAATTTACCTTGCGGGTCCAGTTGGCAGTTTTCCTTCTTTCTTTTCCCTTTTCTCTTTTCCGTCATGGATGAGTGCTCTCCACTCACTCTCTGGAACTGCGAGAGGACGCTCATATCTAGGGTTAAATTGCAATTGCGTCCTATAGGTGTCCCTGGTATATTTAAAATATTTGTCGGCTACCCGAGCCACCGTTGTTCTGTCAAATGTGCCGACTCCAAAAAGGGCTTCTAGATAATCTAGAAGTTCTTTTTTCAGGTTGGAATTCTGGGAATTCCACCCTGTGCGTATGGTTGGGCCAAAAATTACCAACGCATGGCTCTCCAGAAACCTGTAGAACTCATTTTTTCCTACACAGAAAAAAAAGAAGATATTATCATTAATTTAAAAATAAAAATCATGATAAATATGTTTTAGATAAAGTACATGAAATAGTTAAAATATTAAAATTTACATGGGAGTTGTACATGCTTTATAGGGACACCCTCATCGTTCACCAACAACGTGCCATTAATGGTCCCTGTGGAGCTGACACGTGTAGCTCCAGGAAACACAATAATGTATTTGGCCATATCAGCCTCATCATTGCCAACACGTTCAGCGGTTGGCTGGGTGTCTGCTTGGGCAGGGTGTGTTTCTTGGCTAGCACCTAAAGGAGTAGAAGGTGTACGAGAGGGTTGTTGGGAAATCTCTTTCCCTTGTGTCCCACTACCACCAACATCGGGTTCAGCAAATGCCAGAAAACGCTACATACAAAAGAACTTTTTGTTAGTTTAGTCAATGTAAAAATTAAAAATCAAACTATCACAATTCATCTCATGCAGAACAAAAAAAATATCCTTTTGAATATTTATTATTACCTGATATCTATTTAGCTGCCTCATAAGATGTTGTATCCTCTCTTCTGTTTCAGGTGTTTGAGGCGCATCTATCAAAGCATTAAAATCCGACGTTGCATCTCGTGCCTTTTTTTGCAACAACAACACTGGAGATAGGGATGAAAAAAGCTCTTCCTCAAAGAGGGAATCATCAGGCGTACCATGGCTAGGTGTCTACATATTTGAACAAAATTAATATTATTTCAATTATGTAAATAACTAAAATACCTGAAGATAGAGAAATTATGGCACTTTACATGTTCTTCCACTGGCCTCTTTCCACGATCATCCCGTCTTGGGGTTGTTCCTGCACTGCTCTGATCAGTCTGCCACATTGCAATAAAATTATAAATGTAAAAACTTGAAAACAATATCTAACTTGAAAACACAAAATGAAAACTGAAATAATTTCTAATAAGACATCGGAAGATAGAGTTAGAGTTTCAAATATGCCTTGCATTGAATTCAGTCCTGGAAACATGTCATTGCACATTAAGGCACCCAAACAAGAGACGAGTTGACAATGAAGACCTTATTAAATATATTGTTGGAGCAAATTTTAGTAAACTTGTTGTGAAGACCTTGAGGATATTTTTGGAGCAACATTGTTGAAGTTGATGGTATAGCATTGTTGGAGACGATCTTGAAGGGCCTTGAAGTGAAGCTTTTGGAGCAACTATTGAAAAATCATTAGAGCATTTAAGTAAGGCACTTTCTATCTTCCATCACCTTTTTCCTTTCAATATCCTTTAAACGATTTTATTGATATTTAATGTTTGAAATCACGTTATAATTCCTTGATTATATGTGTTTGGGGACTTTCCCTTTGAAATTACCCAAAAATACCCTGGCAATTTTATCTTCAGGATGCATGTCTGACCCTATTGTTCAATATTTTGATTGATAGTAGTAAACATAGAGAGTTAGGGGCTCTTGACTTGGTTTGGTTGGGCCATTAGATCCCTAACATCTACTAGGGAGAACCCCCCTTGAGTTGGAGGAGAGCTAGCCCGAAGTGAAAAGGGGTTGGTGAGGTGAAAATGGGGCTATTGAATTACACATGGTATCACACTTTAGCTTTAGGAATTTATCTTGAGAAGTGCGAGATTTTGCTATATCAATTCTCAAATTGTTTACAACACTATTTTTAAGAACTAATAAGAAGTGATGTTGAGGGGTTTTTGGGTATAAGAAACAATACCATTTAAAAACTAGGGTTCTCGGTCCTTGGCATTCCTTCACCTGGGCCTAGGGGCACACTAGAATAATTTCACACTAAACCATGCAAACTTAAAAGTAACTTAATAGATCCATAAAGTAATAATAATCATAATTCCTAATTTCCTATTGTACGATATGATCCAAATTATTCAAACATGAAGCAATGAAGACATGCAATGTCTGAATTTCAAGATTGATGAACCAATACAAGAAGTTAGAAACTACAACTTTGATTCAATACTCTGTGTCCTAACTCCAGGAAGGAATCTAGTTTGTAGTACAAAACATGCTTCGTGTATTATCAATTCTTAATTGACAACGACTAAAGGTCATCTACCCCATCAATTCCTTCCCATTTTTTGTTTTTATGTTATATTCCTTATAAAAGTGTCAAATTTCTCTCAAAGTAAGCAACCATTGAATAAAATAAAAAATAGTTGAGATATGATTGAGAAATGGTCATTTATTTCTTGAAAGGATCTTCACAATTTCTTTGGTTGTTTTTCATCTCAAGAAACAAGAAATGACCTAAGAAACTATCGTGATGTAATATAAGAAACAACACGGTGCAATGGACATTTTCAAAGCCAAATGATGTCCATTGAGGACATGGCCTTTATTTGGTTCTTGTTTCATAGGAGTTTCGGGTAGAAATGGAACTTTTTTGTACCATTTCCAGTAGTAAAAAGGGAAAACCTTCTTTTTCCATGGGAAATAATTTACCTTTCCTTTTTCAAGATAATCTATATCACAAAAAATATGAACTATACTGCACACATTCTTGGATAATGTGAAAGTGGAAAAGGAATACCCTACACAAGTGATGCACACATGTACATTTGAACACTAATAGATTTTTGTAGTTGAAATGCAATGCTTGTTTTCATTTAAATGTAGGGTTTTTAAAGCAGGGAGACATAATGGATGCCAAATTAATAAGCGTTTCTTTGGGAAAAATTTAAATCTTGTATTGGGTGATGAAGATAATAGAGGGTATTGAATCTTGATTCTTGACATTGTGTTTAACTTGAATAACTCAAATGATTATAAATATCGGTGGATGAGTTCTTTTTTTCAAGTATGTCACTCAAAACTCTTATGTCAAAGCATTGTATGATGGCTAGCATTTTCTTGTTTCCCTTTCTTCAGTTCAATGTAAAAATTATATTAATATATTGGAGCACGAATGATAACTACAATTGTTTGCTCTGCAGTATATCCAACCCCAAGATTATGAAAAGTTTTCTCAAGTGGAGCTATTGGTTATTGATGAAGTAGCTGCAATTCCATTGCCTATTGTAAAGGCTCTGCTCGGGCCATATTTAGTGTTTCTGTGCTCTACTGTAAATGGGTAATAATTATAAATGAGCCAACCACAATCACAGATTTTGTAACCATTCAGTTTCCATGGATAGTTATGATGATATTAAACCTATATATCAGTGACCTATATCTATATGACAATGATCTCAACATTGACCTTGATATGGTTGTATGGATGTGACCTTTGGTATGTCATCAGAAAATCCCCAAATATCAGAAAATCCCCAAATCTGGAGAACTATAGCTCATCACTTTCGATCTCGAGTACTACCCTTGTGATAAAGTTGATGACTTTCGATCTCCCATTCTCCACCACTTTGCACTTCACCTTCAATATAGATCAGACCAGGGGCAATTCGTTACTGGGTGTTGAGATAGATGAGTTTGTCGAACTAAAATCCATAGCTTAAACTTCATGAAACTGGTGGAGTCAAATTCATGCAAGCACAAACACATCTTACACATCCTCTTTGAAACTCATCCAAAATAAAATTGGAAGACATCTAGAGAGAACCCTACAGCCTAACACAATCCAATGGAATTTACCAAAAAAACCCAAATAGAGTCAACCCTACTATAGGAGGAAGGGCCTGCAGTAAGAACTTACCATTTTGCAAGAGCTGAGGGCGAATGCTGTTCTGCAAGAGCTAAGGGCGAATGTTGTTCTACAAGAGCTGAGGGCGAATGTTGTTCTGCAAGAGCTAAGGGAAAACATTGTTCTGCAAGAGCTGAGGGCAAACACTGAGGGCGAATGCTATTCTGCAAGAGCTCAGGGCAAATGCTAAGGGTGAATGCTGAGGGTGAATGTTGTTCTACAAGAGCTGAGGGCGAATGCTGAGAGTGAATGCTGTTCTGCAAGAGCTGAGGGCGAATGTTGTTCTACAAGAGCTGAGGGTGAATTCTATTCTACAAGAGCTGAGGTCGAATGCTGTTTTGCAAGAGCTGAGGGCGAATTTTGTTCTGCAAGAGTGGAGGGTGAATGCGTGCGTGATATCAGACGTTAATGTAGTTTTTAATAAAATCATTTTTATGTAGCGTGTATATAATTTTCGTATTTTTATGTAGCACGCATATAAGTGTTGTTATATCGACAACGGACAAAGCATCGCTATTGCGACAGATGCCTCCAAATGTCGCAATTGCGACACTTAGACATTGTGTCGCACTTGCGACGTTTGGAGGTAGCCGTCGCAATAGCAACGCTTTGGGGCATAGTGTTGCAATTGCGTCGTCTTCCTCCAAATGTTGCAGTTGCGACACTTTGCCTAAGTGTCGGTATTGCGACACTTTTCTCTAAACGTCGATATAGGGATGGTTTCGGGAGGGATTGAAAAAATTTGGGGAAATTTCCGACATTTGGTCAAAAGCGTCGGAACCAAGTGTCGAAATTTCCCCCAAATGTACTAGTGACAATATGACTGAATCAAATAGAATACAACATGCAGGAGTTATGGTTACAGGTTAAGATATAATCAGGTGATGGTTGGAGTCTGGTCAGAGAATGTTAACTAGAATTCACCAAGACACTTTACTAGATGGAGTATATTTATATGCTACAGTTATAATTACTAATTAGCATGTCATGCCTCAATCAAAATATGTCTTGTTGAGGGACTACATATAAAATCTAGTTTGACTCGATATGATCAGTGATAAGCCCATGGATGTTTTATTATATATGACTTATAGCATGAAAATCTTACACTAAAACCATTTTGGTACTCAAATCTTTCAATATAAACTGGATAAGTGATTAAATCACTATGTAATAAATATAGATAATCAGGATTGGAATGATTGTTGAATAAAAGGTAATAGCCCAGCGTTTGGAGAAAGATTTGAAGACCTTTGGATGATGAAGCTCCTTTGAAGCTACCTTCAAACTTTGAATAAAATGAATAGTAGCCTGATGATTACAGATTGAGTCTCAGAGGGAGTTGTCTATTGAACCCTCTTAGCATATATAGCAAAAGACATTCCTGCTTATGGAAGTGCATCATTGCTTGATAAATTACCTTGACAACAAAGTGTAAAGAAGCTACCGAAGTCAACAAATTATTATTTTTTTCTTTAGGCCTTGTTCTTAATAAGAAGTGTCAGTCTTGAAGCTTGCAGACCTAATGCAATCAACCTGAAGTATGGAAGTCCGATACATATGATACAGTGATATCTAACAGATCATTGTGTGCAAGTTCAAGATGTAAAAGTGTTGTAACGGAGATAGCCTTTCTCACATATATATACATATATCTTTTTCGGTAATTGCCTATAAGCCAACCTACATAGCATACTGATCTCGGTGACAAGCACTGTGTGAGCATCTCTGTTCAATAGAAATCTAGAATAACTTAAGAAGCCTGTGGAGGATATCTATATTTGTTCAAGAGGAATTTTAGCCCTCTTAAAGATATTCTGAACAGTTTTGGTTGTTGTCGTTAAATTAATGACAAATCTACATACATCGATGCAGTGACCAAGAATATGACCTAGAATACACTCTTAGTATGGTTTTGTATGGAACACCTTTGCTCAAGTAAGAAGGTTTGAACATATTCCACACTTCCATCAAGACAATCATGAAAGACGAAACCTATTGATATAGGAGGCTAACGGAAAAGGCATGCTAAAAGTGCAGAGTTTATCAAACACATGTGGGCTCCACAGAATGGTTGTGTATTAAAATGTCGTGTTGGGTTGAGTTATAAGTTGATTGATGATTCGAATGAAATAATACAAAGGGTGCAGACCTATAGTAATTTATATAATGTAGATATGTCATAATGATATGGCCGAGGGTTAACATATCGGGCTGTGTTGTATAGTCTGGCTTTTATGTTATGATATACCAACGATTGGAGCATAAACCAAAGTTAAACCTTGAATGAGGTTGTGGGCCCAAAAATTCACTGCTACTATATATATTAGTGCGATGGTTTAACCAAAGTATAGAAGATGATGTGACTGACTATATACTTCTTTAGAAATGCAAATGTGAGCATTAATATGGTAATATGAGTGGAGAAGGCACTGGGACCCAGCTAAAAGTACGTTGAATGATCGGAGCTCAAATATGAAATAAACTAAGAATGTAGACTTTGGATTAATAGACTCCTATGTATATATATACATAGTCTTATATTGAACAAAAGGAATGCTTTATATGGAGACTAATGACCGAAAACCTTATGTTAATTCTTGCATATAAACGAAAGTTAATACGCAAGTGGGACCCCTACATAAAATTCCGAGAATCATAACCCAAGTTGGAGGATACATAAAGACTGAAGCGGAAAAGTATACATATATATGCAGCGCTTTATATATGTAGCGCTTCATAAAAAAGGGGCCAAAGTATATATATACATATATGTGAAGCGCTCTATTGTTTGGGCCTAATACAAACAAAGTCTTATAAGGTGGGACCCGAGTCACGAATCGCATCGGAGAAAAGTTAGCAGCGGAACATGTTAACCAAAAATTGCGATTGCGATTGAGTTCTGGACCCGATATGTTTTAAACGATGATTCATATATGTTTGAGTTCCGGCATCAAAGTGAATAGTGTTAAATCACATCGGAGAAATTCATCGCATCGGCACATCAAAGTGAACAGTGTTACATCGCATCGGAGCGATTCATCTCATCGGCACATCAAAGTGAATAATGTTACATCGCATCGGAGCAATTCATTGCATCGGCACATCAAAGAGAATAGTGTTACATCACATTGGAGCGATTGATAGCATCGGCACATCGAAGTGAACAGTGATTGATCGCATCAGAGAAGGAGCAGAGCATCGGAACATATAAATGGATGTTGCGATTGCGATTAATTGCAATCAGAAGTATTCGAGAGGTGATACATCGCATCGGAGAATAGAGCTAGTTTGACGAGTGGGCCCGTAAGGGCAGTTTATGTATTAAAATGATCTTTTATCATTATATCGCCAAAATTTACTTACGTTATATAACACGACAGTGCATATGTTAAAAACGCCTTACTATTATTATGTCGAGAATTGATTTGCATTATATACAAAGTGTAGTTACATACATGCAGGAGTTATGCAATAGAAATGAACAGAAAGGTATACAGAGAAGAAAAAGACAGACACAGTCACAGAAAAGACAAATACAGAGTGATCCAAGAGGCTGAATGAGTTGAGCTGGATTTCTCATTTTAATTAAATGTAAATGTTTTAATTAGTTTATATTGTTTTTGATGCATTGGCAAGTCTCAGAAAGAGAACAAAAATCCCACTATAAAATTAGTACATACAGTTATATTTTTCTGAATGAGCTGGAAAACAAATGAGAAGACAGAAGGCTAAGAGGTATGGCTATCCATTTTGAGTTCCCTGAGGAATACAAACATCCATAAGGAAATCTCTATAAATAATATCACCTTAATATGCATAGAGAGGTTAGAGAGAGTGAGGATAGAGAATGCAGAGTATGGAAAATTGAGGCAGAGAAGATAAGGAAGAGAGGAGCAGAAAGAGATGCTACAAAATAGAGCTTATATCTGAGGTAAATCAGAAAATATTTTATTTTGATAAATTGAGGAAGTTGGAGCTTCCCTATCAAGTTGAAGCTTGATACTTATCAGTTGTAGTTGTCTGAGGTTGGAGCCTCCTGTAGGTTGGTGCCTGCAGAAAAATAGTGGTGAGAGGGAGTTGGAGCTTGCCTTTCCATCACAACAATAATAAGATGTGGCTTTATCCCTTTATGAGTTTCCACTTATATCTGCTGTCTCTATGTGTGTTGCCTATGTGTTGATATGATCTACCCAATCTGCTTAATGTTTGTTGCTCTCATAATAAGTTTGGTGTCACATTAATTTAATACTTGCTGCAACATATTAAGACTGTTCACATGTTAAATTTGGTTATAAAATTAAGTTGTAAATAAGTCTGATGAAAAATTTAAAAATCTTATGTATATGTTAAATTGATTCACCCCCCCCCCCTCTCAGTTTAACTAAGGATTCAACAAGAACACCTTATTGTAATAGCTTTTTGGAACTGAGACGATAATACCCACAAGATGGGGTTGTTGGGCACGAGTTTTAGTGACATGAGGAGACATAGTAGCCGTTTTACTCTTTTCGGCATAAAATAGGAATATTTTAATTGGAAAACAAGAGGGAAAAATGCTCCGTGATTAAAATAATAATAAAATAAGGCTCTAGAAGGATCCATGAGATGGTTAAAAGAAGAGAAGGAAGACATTGAGGAATCTCTTGGATTTGATATCTTTTCTTGTATGTGAGGTTGAGAACCCGATTCTCTACTCCATTGGTAGCCCTAGGATGGAAACCCTCGGGTATGTTGTCGAGTGTTGGACGGAAACCCAAATATCTTTGAGGAGACTTCATTAAAGAGTTTCATGGAGCTTCAAGGATATTGGAGTGAGGATCATTTAGATTCTCAATTGGTGCTTCATTCACTTGATTCGATGGAAGCTATTGTTGGAGGTAGAGTATAGTTGTACGGTTTTGGTGGAGGGTCAGTGGAGTGTTGCAATATATTCTTGTGGCCAGCTCTATTTCAGTTATCTCATCTATTTCTTATTTCATCATGTAAACCCCAATTTATATTATAATAAATTTGATTTTATTTCTCGCATTATGGTGTTATTGAATTACATGTGTTGGCATGTCTTATTACATGACAATCTTCTATTAATAAAATGTTTATTTTACGGTATATGTTGGGTTAGTAAAATTTCTGAAAAAATAGATGAAATATCCCATTTTGGATATTACAGTGGTATTAGAGCTGGTCATCTTGCTAGCCTAAGGGTTTACTTCCCAAGTTAATGGAAAAGCCAAATTCAAGGGTTTTACTGCAGCTCAATTTCAAAGGAAGATTGATGGTTTATTATTTTGAGGCATTATTAGAGGATGAAATTGGATTCTTGTGTTTGTTGTGGGTTACAAGGTTCATTAGCTTACGATATCTATAGGAAAACCTAGGTTCATTCTCTTTTCATCTATAGGTGAACCTCAAGGGCTGAGATTGACATATTATTCCTCGAGCAGCGTGGCCGTCCCTAGGCCAACGTAGAGGAGGAGAGTTGACAGTAGTTGTGGAGGAAGGTCTCAACCATTTGAGATTTTTTTTTTGATGGAGAAAGAGGAAATGAAAGAGGGATTATTGTTTGCACATTTGGAGGGTTGTTGAGTATTTCGTTGATCATTTTGTAGATAGTGTATTTAGCAGCTACTGGGAGAGTGTAGGGATTATTGGGTTTAATTTTGGAGGATTGTGATTTGGCCAAACCATTTCGAGGTTTTGGTCAGATTGTTGAGGAGTCTGGGAGTAATTTTTGAGAATTTTCTAAGCATTGGATGTGTGTGTTTTGGCCAATCCATTGCAGAAGCTAGTGTAAAGAATTGTTGTCGGAGAGAATTTTTCTAGGCTAAATTTATATTGCTAGGGAAAATTTGTATTGCAAGGACAAAATTATTCTTCTATGGGGGATTTATCTTGATGGTAGAAATCAATTGTTGGCTAATTTTATATTTTGGAGCCTAATTTATTTTCATGGGCCTAGTTCATTTGCGAGAGCCAGATTTATTTATTAGGGTTGAGTTTATTTGTGCGGCCAAGTTTATCTATCATAACTCAGTTTATTTTTCGAAGGTTTTGCAGGAGATATATCTCATTTGAGTTAGTGGTTTTGCAGTGAATTTGTTGAACTGAAGTGTAGGAGAATTGTGGTACAGATTTATCTTATTTGGAATAGTGTGCATAGTTGGGCAGTGTAGGAAACTTGCACTAAATTGGGGCTTTCTATATCTTCCAGAATATACCCAAGATTTTTATGGGTTTTTTGAAAGGAGTTTGTGGTAAAAATTTTGTTGAGGAGGTAAATCCCCTCTGCGGACAGAGGTGATCCCTACTAGCCCAGCAGGGATCTAGCAACAATCAAACAATGTTACGACGCAAGTTCCTAGTTACGAATGAAAAGACTAGAGATAGAAGCCTACCTGGATTCCAATGCTATGATCTGAAGAAGAAGCGTCCCCGTTCCTCAGCCTCGGCAGATCACAATCCCTCCACGATCTCCGCGGATGAACACCTGCACATGGAAGAAACAAACAGATACAAGCATAAAACCGATCATACGTAACTAAATATCAGTCAGAAAGGATATTACTCATATTGACATGATGCAAAACAGAGTGGAACCGTAATCGTAATCATCTATTAAATAACAAACGAAGAGAGATTACAACCAAGTTCTAACGTCGTGGTCTCCTTCGGATGGGTCTCCAGTCGTTCACGTCTCGCAAAGCTCGCCAGGGAAAGGGCAAACCTCTCCAAAGTCTCTCGACAATAGTCTCCTTACTTGAGTCGGCCTTAAGGGAAAAAGAGGGCTCTTTACAGCACAAAGGCTCTTGGGAATATGGAGATCCAAAGCTTAGGCACTTCAAGACTAGCTTGCCATGGGATTGAGCAGGCTTTTATAGATGGGGAAGGAGGGAGTTTGGATCCCTATTATTATGGGATTGGCCCTATCAACAAGGAAGGTTCCATGGGAGGTGGCAAAACTACTTCCCTTCCATAGAACTCCCGCAGCCAAACCTCCCAACTCAAGATAGGCAATGGTTTCTGAGTTTGTTGAAACTCAACTTCTGCCATCTTTATTTAAAAAACACTCCTTAAATTGGCTGGCGCGACTACTGCTCTAGGACAGAGCGCCAGTTAGCGCGGCCTCTTTGCAGGATTTTCCCCATTGGCGCGGGTTCTGAACTGTCTGCCCGCGCCAATGAAAAAAGGGATGTTTTTCATGATTTTTGCAAGGAGATGTCTTAAGGTAAAATGAAGCTCATGCTTAGAGGAATGCATTGATGATGTTTTCAAGGCATGACAATGTTCACAGGTCACAAAATGGGTCCTCCATTGTGCGGGACGGGGAATGGTAGGGACGGTGACAAATTACCGTGTAACAGATGCCCCCTAAAGTATGAGGCCCGAGAGAGAGAGGGGTGAAATGCTTTACGAGAACATGTTCAACTGAAGGCCCGCCGTCGGAAAACCTGCGCAGAAAGATACAACTGATATCTCAAGTACATGATGTATATGTGGTATGGACGCAGCCATTCGAAACAGAGTATGCTATAATCCGGATCCAGGGTATGGGCGCAGCCATCCAACTAGAATCAAACAAATAGACTCAG